>WAAB01007556.1:102340-112644 GCA_013389865.1 Piaya cayana | reverse complement strand
CAAGGGATGATCAGCATGACTCACCCCTAGAAACTCTCCAGGAGAAGACAAATGTCATCAGTTTGCAGAAGTGAAAGGCACCTAGCTGGCATTACATACAGCTGAAGAGGAAAAGGGACCAGTACTTTATATTGGCTCATGGGTGGTGGCAAATGCCCATTGTGCTGGTTACAGCAATGGAAGCAGAACACTTTGCAGTGCTGAGGCAAGCCCACCTGGGCCACCCCACTATTGCAAGGTACTGCTGTGCAGCTAGAGAATCTGATTGTAAAAGGGTAGTATGTAGATGTCCACCTACCTAGGAGTTTGGGGACGCTGAAGAACATCTAAACAAACAGCAGGTGAGTCAGGCTGCTAAGATTGTAGTAGCTCAGGTGGATTTGGGCTGACAACATACAGGTGAATTATTTATAGCTTGGTGGGCCCCTGAAACCTCAGGCCATCAAGGAAGAGATGCAGCATATATTTTGGCTTGTGATCAAGGGGTAGACTTGACCATGGCTACTATTGCACAGGCTCTCTGTGAGCATGAACTACATGCTGCAATCGAGCAAGCCAAGTAGGGAATGCCTCTATGGTATGGAGAGTGATAACTGAAATATAAATATGGGGAGGCTTGAGAGATTGATTATATCACACTCCCACAAACTTGCTCACAGTTGTGGAAGCAACCGCAGGCTGTGTCTGTGGTGCATAGCTTGGAATTCCAGATGAGGAGCACGCAGGGCATCAGTTTTCCATTATGACAGTGGTTTGCATTTTGAAAAATTTACTTTCTGTATCCTTTTATGTTGTTGTAGTTATTTTTTTCCTCCTTTGCAGTCTGCGTTTATCTTGACCTGTGAGTTCTCTCTTTTTTTGCTTCCAAGTCTTTCCCCCATCCTGCCAGCAGGGGAGGAGAGGAGTCAGCAAGCAGCCACCTGGTTCTTGGTTACCAACAGGGGCTAAACCATGGTGGTTCTCCTGTTGTGTTAGATTTCATAGTGCAAGCACTGGTGGCAGACATAGCTTTTCTTGGAGTGAGATTTTCATTGTAGAATAAAGGAAATAATTGCATGGCAATAAAAATTTTTCTTCTATTGCTAATTTTCCTGAGCCCCAGAAAAATCTGTAATAGTAAATCCCCCTTTTTTGCCACTGGAAGCAACATGTCTGCTAGACAGCTTTATCTGTGAAGCTATAGCAGCAGTTTGCTTAGTGCCTAGCTTTCAGCTTCAGTGTCATGAAAACAATGCAGATTTTTAGAACTAAGTTAATCAACGTGTCTCCTGTTTTTTCTTATTTGGAGGGAAACGTGGAAGGCATGGAAATCTAGAGATGAGAATCAGGAAAATGTAAATGCCCAGAAGGATCAAATGATCTTTTGGGAATAAAAAAATAATCAGGCCATCCTCCTATCCCTTGTTTGCAGAGGCACCTACCTCCATAGGGGAGGGGCACAGGGAAGATTTAGCCTAGCCAGGAAGCAGCAGTACAGTAAATGAATGAGCACATTTGCCTTTCACTATGTTCTTCTCACCAACAAAAGGGTAGGTGCAGACACTTGTAACTACTTTTGTTTGCAGACTGTGCTGTTTGACAGTAGGTGGACAGTATTTCTCTCATGCAGACCATTTATTTTGCATGTATTTGATATGGAATAGGCCAGTGCCAAATCTGTCCATGGACAGCCTAGTCCTTTAGGCTGGAGCAGCCTGTTCACTTTGTGAGAAACACTCATTCACTGCTAAAAACAGCAAAAAGAACAAAGTTTTCAAAGCGAAGGCATAAAAATTTATTTAAAATATGAGTCAGCTGAGTTGGGTGCATCTCTCTTAAGGATTTGGTTTACAAAAATTTAAGATATTTATCTCTCATGCTTAATTACCTCATTCCCTGTCTTTCATTGGCTGGGACTCACATTGTTCTGTGATTGGTCGCCTTATCGTAGACTTTAGTTTGTATTCCTTTCCTCTTAAGGCATTGTTTGTTCTTTCAGGCTATTTTATCTGTATCAATATGGCTGGAGACTGGTTTCTTATCTGCATGTCATCTCCTGACGCAGAACAGCTGCATCTTGCAACATAAACACATAAAATGGCTGAAGGAAAATTTATGAATCTGATTTCTCAACATCTAACAGAAAGAAACCCAGCAATCTTGTGTCTCTATTGATTATATCACACTCCCACAAACCTACTTACAATGGTAGAAGCAACAGCCAGATGGCTGGAAACATGCTGTGCTCTGTGCTACCACCTTGAAAAGCAAGTCCCATGGTGATGCAGCACCCTAGAAAAAGAATCAGTCAGACAAGAGGTATCTTTTCTGAAAGAACCTCATAGATGCCTGGGCAAAGAGCGTGGTACTGAGGGGGTATATCATATCCCCTATGGTGTGCCAGCCTTCAGGGAATCTGAACAATACAGTGGACTGTTAAAACTACACTGTGAATGATGGGTGGTGGGATCTTCAAACATAGAGATACACATCTAGCATATGGTTAACACTAGTGTATCTATCAATCGAGACAGCCCTGCCCAATCAAAACTTGCTTGTACTATAGGAGGGCATAAAGTCCTGTAGCGCACATGGAGAATCTTGGGTTTCTTCAGAGTCTTATGCTGGCCTCCCAGTGAGAGTGTGGGGAGTGCAAGGGAAACTGGGAGGGGGGGGGGCACAGCCAGGGCAACTGACCCAGACTGGCCAAGGGGGACATATAATGGCATGTTCAGTACGTAACGGGGAGTTGGCTGTGGTATGGGGAGATGAGTGCTTAGGAACAGACTGGTCATCAATTTCTGTATGGTGAGCGATTGCAGTATGAATTAATTGCTTTGCATATTCTTGTTACTATTTTAGGTGGGTTTTTTTTTTCCCTTTGCTGTTCTATTCAACTATCTTTGTCCCAGCCCATGAGTTTCACATCTTTCAGATTTTCCTTCCCCTCCCACTGTGGGAAAGGAGTGAGCAAACAGCAACATGGTGTTTAGTTGCTGGCTAGGGCTAAATCACAACAACTCACATGTAACAAAAGATACAAATTCTGATAATGTGGTATGTTTGGAAGGTTAATTAGTTATTTTTAAAGATTTTTTTGAGGCTATTGTAACACACAGCCATCACTTATCTGACTGTAGGACTTAATATGACTTTGCTCTGCAAAGGGATCTGAACAGGCTGGACTGCTGGGCTGAGGCCAAAGGCATGAAGTTTAACAAGGCCAGAGGCCGGGTCCTGCACTTGGAGCACAACAACCCTGTGCAGCTATACACTAGAAGAAGTCTGGCTGGAAAGCTGTCAGGAGGAGAGAGACCTGGAGGTGTTGGTTGACAGTGACTGAACATAAGCCAGCAGTGTGCCCAGGTGGCCAAGAAGGCCAATGGCATCCTGGCCTGTATTAGAAACGGTGTGAGCAACAGGTCCAGGGAGGTTATTCTCTCTCTGTACTTGGCACTGGTGAGACCACACCCTGAATACTGTGTTCACTTCTGGACCCCTCACCACAAGAAGGATGTTGAGGCTCTGGAGGATGTCCAATAAGGGCGACAAAGCTGGTGAAGGGGCTGGAGAACAAGTCTTACAAGGAGCAGCTGAGAGAACTGGGGTTGTGTAGCCTGGAGAAGAGGAGGTTGAGGGAAGACCTTATTAATCTCTACAACTACCTGAAAGGAGGTTGTAGAGAGGAGGGTGATGGCCTGTTCTCCCAAGTGACAGGGGACAGGACAAGAGGAAATGGCCTCAAGCTCTGCCAGGGGAGGTTCAGGCTGGACATTAGGAAAAAAATTTTCATGGAAAGGGTCACTGGGCACTGGACCAGGCTGCCCAGGGAGGTGGCTTGAGTCACCTTCCCTGGAGGTATTTAAGGGACAGGTGGATGAGGTGCTGAGGGTCATGGGTTAGTGTTTGATGGGAATGGTTGGACTCTATGATCCACTGGGTCTTTTCCAACCTAGTGATATTATGATTCTGGCTGTTTTTATGTGTTCCAGCTTTAATCCTAACTCAAATCCCTTTTGCATAAGAGCTTTATCATCGGCATAATTTCTTGCAGAACTTAGGGGAAGTAAATAGTGCTAGAGGTGAGGGGTTTCTCTGTATTCAAAAGACAGCAATTGCAAATGGGTGACAGACAAATGATTTCAACTTTTAATTATTTTTACATTACAAGTAGCTCTTGGTTTTGATTGTTTTTAATTAAGAATCTTGGTACCATTGTATTTGGCAGTTTCTTTTGCCTGATGTCTCATGGAAGATTTAAAAGAACTGAGATTGTGGACTGCAGAAAGACTGAATGAACTATTATTACAGCCTTAAAAAACCACATACTCTAGAAGGATATTTATGAAGTAAATGTTCCTTTTTCATAAATGTTGTAAGCTAAATGAAGGTGACTGGTAAGTAAAAGCATGCACATCTAAGGCTGAAAGAGGCAATTCAAACCCCCTCCCACTGTACAGGAGGATCAGGTTTGTGATCACCTGAGGAACCTGGACGTATATGAGTCTATGGGTCCTGATGAGATGCATCCCAGAGTCCTGAGGGAATTGCCAGATGTGGTTGCCAAGCCCTGCTCTGTGATATTTGAAAAGTCGTGGCAATCAGGAGCAGCCCCTGGTGACTGGAAGAAGAGTAATGTTGTCCCCATTTCTAAAAAGGGCAGGAAGGCAACCCTTGAGAACTACTGACCTGTCAGCCTCACCTTTGTGCTTGGGAAGATCATGGAACAGATCCTCCTAGAAGCTATGCTAAAGCACATGGAGGACAGGGAGGCAATTAGTGGCAACAAGCAGGGCTTTACCAGGGGCAGGTACTTTATGACCAACCTAATGGCCTTCTATGATGGGGTAACCACAGCAGTGGACACAGGAAAAACAAGGGCTGTGATCTGTCTGGACTTCTGTGAAGCCTTTGACACAGTCCCCTACTAATTCTCTCTAAATTAGAGAGAGATGGATTTGATGGGTGGACTGCTTGGTGGATAATAAACTGATTGGATGGTAATATTCAGAGTATTGATCAATGGCTTGATGTCCTGATGGAGATCTGTGACAAGTGGTGTCTGTCATGGGGGGGACCAGTGCTCTTTATCTTCATAGGGCCGCAAAGATGATCAGAGGGCTGGAGCACTTCCCTTATGAGGACAGGCTGAGAAAGTTGGCGTTGTTCAGCCTGAAGAAGAGAAGGCTCTGAGGAGATCTTATAGCAACCTTCCAGTTCCTTAAGGAAGCCTACAAGAAAGCTGGAGAGGGACTGTTTACAAAGGCTTGTAGTGATAGGCTTTAGGGTCAATGGGTATAAACTGGTGAGGTGTCAGTTTGGACCACTTGGGTCTTCTCATAAGTGGGAAGTTAAAGAATATTTTGTGAAATTTAGAAGCGTAATTAAAAGTGAGCCAATATGAAAATTATTCTCTAAGGTCACAAACAAATTGCTTACGTCTTTTGAACAAGATCCTGGTTGATAAAATGCAAGCTAATACCTGCAGTTCTATACACTATTTCAAATTTGTGTTCTTGATTTCTACTGGATCTCTCACAAAAACCCAACAAACCAAAAATGTTTGTGATCTATATAGGCAGAAACAATCAAGAAATTGAGCTAGGTGCTTTGATGTGGTGAGAATCAAACTTGTTATTTCTGTGCAATTTAAGACTCTTCTATGAAAGAGTGAGGCTACTGACATTAATGTCACATTAAACACAGAGGTGGGTCATAGTGGTACGTGTAATTCTTATGAGTAATATCATCACAAATTTTATGAGTAGGTGTTGAACTTAGACTTAGAAAAAGAAGAATGATGAAAAAAATTCATGACCTGATCATATTCTGAAATAGGATAAAAAAAAAAGAATCAAGCAGCTAGGTAACTTTTGAGTAATGGGCATGTACCTGAAATCCAAAGTGGGAAATCCAGCTAAATTGCTGTAAAACAAAAGGGATCATCAGCGCTGTTCAAAGAGCAGATATTCCCTTTACTTTCATCTGTGTATCTCTCTGCATAACTTGAGATCTTCTGGCTTGCCTTTACTGATCCAGAGATGGTATGTTAGGTCTACATTTTTATGTAGTCAATAAAGCTGTGAGGCATAAGGCCAAACATCAGCTGAACAAGTATTTCCAAGCAGCTCGTTAAAAGCAGATTAAGAAGCATAGCAAACAGGGTAACGCATGGTACAGTTATTTTACCCAGCATAGGCAGAAAGCCTCAGCTGGAGAACTTGAGAACCCCTTTGTGTATTTAGAAAAATGTACCCATTTGTGCAGAAAACAGAAAACTACTGAATTAGAGGAACCTAGTAAGTGTAAAATATGAAAAACACTTGTAGAAATTACTGGTTAACTGTTAGAAAACTTAAGCAAGAAGGAAATCTTCAAAGAGGATGAAAGGCTGATGCAAAAAGTAGCAAATTTGCATCTCTAAAGCTGCATTTTCACCCACCCAATTCCTCATAATATGACATCTGCACTTTTGGAATTGATACAGCAAATAATTGTTATTGTATCTACAGCTAAGTGTACACCTGTAATAAAAGGTGCAAAAGCCTGGAAAGTCTGCTTTCCTGATCACGATTGCTTGCGAATTTCCAAAACAACTACAAAATCTGTTTTACTCTGAAATACAGCTTATGGCCTAAGTTGATTAAATGGATGTTCTGTTGCAAATCTGCATCCTGTAGAAAGGGGTATGAGACTATATACAGAAGAAGAAAACACAGTTATTAATTTAGCTGAAATCAGACACTTCAGAATAAGTCAGAAATGGTTCATATCTTGTTCTCTACTGTGCAGTTCTTTGTTTGAAAAGGAAAATCAACATTTCATCATCTATTGTAGTGACAGAATCTTTGATACAATAATACAGGAAAGAACACCAGTGCAGACAGCTGATATGATTTAAAACAGATCTGAAATTCCCTCTGTGTATAAAATTATAGGCATTGGTGATGACATTAGTTGCATATGACTAATCACTGTTAATGCTTGCTGTAGCCAATTACCTTTATTAGCACAAGCAATTTGAGCACAGGATGACATTACTTTAATTACTGTAAGCAGTTTGTTCATTTGTTGAGTAGTGTGCACTCAGAAAAGGGTTGTTCTATCTGCAGATTAATCATAACCTTCTTTATCATTATAAATTCAGGAACGCTAAGGAAAAAAGACTTTACCATGCAAACAGAAAAAAGTGGGTGATGAAAGTCTGGCAGTAATTTTAGTATTTTTCATCTATTTTATTTTTTGATAAAAAGACAAAAGCTATTGTATGATTTCTGCCTGAAAGCTGTACACGACTGAGACAAAATTACTACCTCTAGAGCTAAGGCAAGACATTTTGACCATTAGGTGACAGTAACACAGAACCAATCTTGTGAAGGTTTGTAGCAAAACTAAGGCTAAAGGTACCTAGAAAAAACCAACCTATACTCCAAGGTGCACATGAAGCACAGAATTTATTTTTTCATTTTTTATTATATAAAGATAAATTTGTTGATCTGCACAGGCATCAATTTTTTTTGTACAAATTTGCATATAAGAATACAATCTTCAGAGGATGGAATATGCATGATTTCATTACTCAGAAACACTGTAGCAAATCAAACAGAGCTGCAGCTATGAGCTGATTTCATTTGCAGCACCACACTGGCTCATGAAACACTTTCCCCAGAAATGTCAAAATAATGTTGATGTTATGGGAACAAAAATGCAAAATAAGGTTGGTTTGGGGTTTTTTTGCGGTTTCTCCTAAATCTTTATTATCTACCAGAATTTGTTAGTTCTTANGAATATGCATGATTTCATTACCAAAATGAAAAAAAGAGTCGTCGTGCAAGCATGTTTACTCAGAAACACTGTAGCAAATCAAA
The DNA here is from genome assembly GCA_013389865.1 of Piaya cayana. Taxonomy (NCBI): domain Eukaryota; kingdom Metazoa; phylum Chordata; class Aves; order Cuculiformes; family Coccyzidae; genus Piaya; species Piaya cayana. The sequence goes on along the minus strand of WAAB01007556.1, from coordinate 104,797 downwards.
CAGAGCTGCAGCTATGAGCTGATTTCATTTGCAGCACCACACTGGCTCATGAAACACTTTCCCCAGAAATGTCAAAATAATGTTGATGTTATGGGAACAAAAATGCAAAATAAGGTTGGTTTGGGGTTTTTTTGCGGTTTCTCCTAAATCTTTATTATCTACCAGAATTTGTTAGTTCTTAATTCAACAGATAATTAAGTTTCAACTTTGAATCATTCCTATATTTTAAGTCTGTAGATAATTTGACCTTGAATTAGGAATCACTTTTTCTGTTCTGTAATAACTATTGGCAGTTTTTCTTCTAAGTCATCTGTTGCAAAACTTGTTTTGGACAAGTTATCTGCTGTTTGAAACTGAATTTTGAGGGGTCTTAAGGAATTATATAGTCCTTAGCAGTTGTTGACTTCTGCACCGCTGTTATTCTCTTGTGTTCATTCCAGCCTACATTATTATTATTATTATTATTATTATTATTATTATTTCAGTAGTGCAGATGGCTTTATTATACTCTCTTGATATGCCTGTGTCCATAGAATAATTTTGCAGGTGAAGCATACTGATGTTTTATACAGCTACCCACTGTTACAAGCCATTACACTAACCAGGCTGATTTGATCCTTAGCCTAAAGAATCTAGCCTTCAAGCCTACTTTTGGCAACAGTTATCAATGATAGAATATGAACTGTTTAAAATGCACTTCAAACAGTCTTTTCAAACTTACTTAGCTGAAAAATGACTGATCTTATTTCTCCATACCTTAATATCACTTTCCATGTGTGACTTGAATCAAATAGAGCTCTCCAGCATGTAACAACTCCTATAAAGTATCTCCCTTGAAAGGAACAGTCCCTTAATCCTCTTCTAGCTTTACATCCATTATCACATTACCTGAACGCATTTAGCATTCAAAAAGCAGAATTACAGTTATCTAGACAACATGCTCATGCATCAACAGTTGAAACTGCTAAAAGCACAAAGCTAGTAGATTTGAAGTGTACAGCTTTCATAGCAAGCAACCTAAAGTAGCCCCAGAAACTGAATTAACAGAAGATATACTGCAAGCCTAATTCTGATATGCTACCCAAAAATAAACACAAGAACATAAATTCTTTAATGTTTATATGAATGTTTAGCATTGTGATGCATTTGATCTCATCCTATATTTTGTTAGTCATCTTCCCATGCTCCAGTTTCTTCTTGGCACATAATGAACTTTTTCCCTCCTTTCTGGAGCAGCAATTGCTTGTGGCAACTCATTTCCAGGATAAGTATATAGAAGAAAGAAAACAGAAATAGAAGGAGGCTCCCTTCTATGCTGAAAGATATACTGTGAAGCTCTGTAGCAGAGGTATATACACAGTAATGACCCAAGGGAAATCTTACAATCTCAAAAACGAACAGCATTAAGCAAATTGTGTCTGGCTTGTCAGGTGAATCCTGATATTTTAGGTTTGTTTTAAGGGGGAGATTTTTAATTTGTTTGTTGTTTGTTAAGGTCACAATTTTAAGGTTTCTTTCCTCCAGGTACATAGTGTGCAATATTGCCTGAAAGATTATGGGGTTGTCAAATACTTTGCATTGTTACAGAATCATGGAATCACTAAGGTCAGAAAAGACCTCTAACATCATCCAGTCCAACAGTTAGCCCAACACCACCATACCTACTAAAGCATGCCATGAAGTGCCATGTCAACATGTTTTTTTGAATGCCTCCAAGGAAGGAGACTACCACTTCCCCAGGCAACTTGTTCCAATGCTTGACCACTCTTTCAGTAAAGAAATGTTTTCTAATATCCAATCTAAATCTCCCCTGGTGCAACCTGAAGCCATTTGCTCCTAATGCTTGCCACTTGGGAGAAGACTGACTTACTTACTACAACCTCCTTTCAGGTAGTGGTAGACAGTGGTAAGGTTTTCTCTCAGCCTCCTTTTCTCCAGACTAAACAACCCCAGTTTCCTCAGCTGCCTCTCATAAGGCTTGTTCTCCAGCAATCAAGGTTTTGTCTCTAGGTTTAGGCTAATGGAAAGAGATAATGTAGAAAATAAATTGTTTTCTGTGTTTGTTTCATGGCCTGAGGTTCTGTTTTGGCTGACTGAAGTAGTCAGCAGCAGCCTAGTCAATATGAACCATAAACATATTTCATTTCTATAATGGATACCAAACTAGCCACCATACTTCACATTAGAGAGTTACAAATGCTTTTTACTCTGACACCTAGCCATATTGCTCATGGAACTAATATGGAGCATTAAACATCATTTTAGCAGGGCCTTTTACAACAGGACAGGGGGTTACATTTTTAAACCAAAAATGTAGATTCATACTAGATATAAATAAAAAATTCTTTTTGATGAAGATTGATGAAACATTGGACTTGTTGTCCACAGAGGTGGTAGATGCCCTGTCCCTAGAAACTTTCAAGGTGAGGTTGGGTTGAGCTCTGAGCAATCTGATCT
>WAAB01007556.1:84834-102260 GCA_013389865.1 Piaya cayana | reverse complement strand
CTTTCAGGTAGTTGTAGAGAGCAATGAGGTCCCCTCTCAGCTTCCTCTTCTCCAGGCTAAACAACCCCAGCTCTCTCAGCCTCTTTAAAGGTCCTTTCCAACCAAAAGTATTCTGTGTTCTATGATAACTGCCAATTCTTATATATACATTATATATATTTCCCTATTTTTTAATATAAAAAATATATATATTTCCTTATTGCTGATCTCTCCAGAGTTTACCATTCTCTATTTTATTAAAACCAGATTTCTTTGGCTACATTTTTATAGTAAAAATCTTGTAAGGTTTTTGTAAACAGTCTTGTAAAAAATCATGTAAACAGTCTGAAATACAGTATCTTAACCTCACCTTAACCTTCATGCAGAGCAGCAAAAAAACACTCGCAAAATGCAAACATGGAGGTAACAACAATATATAGCTCAGTCTCAAAGTGTTGTGAAGAACAGAGCTTAAATTCAAAGCATGTAGGTCAACAACTGAGTCATTGAACAACTATTGAATTATATTTCTGTGTCATGCTATTTGCAAATATGCTCACTCACAACAGAGTCCAAGCGCTGTTCACGTATTCATTCAAATTTGGTTTGTTAGTACAGAGAAACTTTTGCTTTTCCAAAGGGACAGCAGGTAGTGGCTAAATCTGTAGGGTACAAAACCAGCCTGATCATTAGCTAGCACAAGATTTTTCTAACTATAGTGTTTGCACACCTTACTGTTATGTGAGATTGTGTTGGTCTAGATAATAATCCTCTCTCACTCTCTCTCTTTCTTTTCTACCATCCTGATTTAATTATGTAAGCTGACTATAGCCCCCTATTAGAGTATATGAAAAGTTTTTCATTGTTAGAGTATTTGGATGTATGTCTGTAACCTTAACTATGTTTCTGAACATCTCAAGCTCCTGTCAACCTGCTGAAGGGAGTCCCACCTAGGCTATGTCTCCACTAACTTTTAATTAATTCCATGGTTACCATTTAGTGGAAACCCATGACAGACCTGTTTTAGCATATTCATAAGTGATGTGGGAAAGGGCAGGTATGGAAAGTTTGTTCTCTAAACATAAAAAGGGGAGCAAAAATGCAACCTGCAGTGTTACAAAATTATTTCACAATACTGAATAAAACGTAGCAATAACATGGCAGATAAAAACCTACTTATTCATTATTGTGTTTTCACATAGTACGTGTACAGGGATGAAAGTGTCTTGAAAGCGGAGATTTACTTTAGACTCACTGAGATACAGTCCTTTTTATCCGGAGGTTGATTTTGTCAGCTAGAGCTGAGGAATTTTTTTAGCCTGAAAGTTAGAGTTTGCTAACACTTCATACCCTTTGCTTACACTTCAGTTTAATAGTTGCTTAGATTAGTAATAGTAAGTTAACTGTGTCAAACCATGGATAAATTAATGTAACAGCTACTTTAAAACACTTTTTCTTACCCTTAAAGTTTTCCCATCTTTTTGTCCTATCTGAGGCAGTTAGAATTTTGAATGAATATTACAGTATACTTATTTGTAATGCAGTCCAGCTTCATAGCAAACCACAAGGCAATAGAATCATAGAATCACAGAACGTCTTGGGTTGGAAGGGACATTACAGATCACCTAGCTCCATGCTTCCCACCATGGGTAGGGACAATTCCCACTGGATTAGGCTGGCCAAGGCCCCATCCAACCTGGCTTTGAACACGTCTAAGGAGGAGGCATCCACGACTTCACTGGGCAGCCTGGGCCAGAGCCTCCCCACACTCATCATGAAGAATTTCTTCCTAATGTCCAACCTAAATCTTCCCCTCCCCAATTTAAAGCCATTCCCCCTCATCCTACCACTACATGCCCTTGTAAAAAGTCCCTCCTCAGCTTTCTTGTAGGCCCTCTTCAGGTACTGGAAGGTCACTATAAGATCTCCTCAGAACCTTCTCTTCTCCAGGCTAAACAGCCCCAACTGTCTCAGCCTGCCCTCAGCAGATGTGCTCCAGCCCTCTGATCATCCCTGTAGCCCTCCTCTGGACCCGTTCCAGCAATTCCATATCCTTCTTATGTTGGGGGGATTCCAGAAGTGGACACAGTACTACAGGTGGGAGTGTCATGACAGTGGAGTAGAGGGGTAGAATCACCTCCCTTAACCTGCTGGCCACGCTTGTTTTGATGCAGCCCAGGATACAGTTGGCCTTCTGGGCTGTGAGCACACATTGCCGGCTCATACTGAGCTTTTCAGAGACCAGCAACCCCAAGTCCTTCTCTGCAGGGCTGCTCTCAATCATGTCATCCCCCATCCTGTACTGAAACCGCGGAGTGCTCTGACCCACATGTAGGACCTTGCACTTGGCCTTTTTGAACCCCATGAGGATCTCATAGGCCCACATCTCTAGTGTGTCCTGGTCCCTCTGGATGATATCCCATCCTTCTGGTGTGGCAACTGCACCACTCAGCTTGGTGTCATCTGCAAACTTTCTGAGGGTGTCCTCGATCTCACTGTCTATGTAATCGATGAAGATATTAAAAAGTACTGGTCCTATTACAGACTCCTGACAGACACCACTTGTCATGGATCTCCATCTAGACCTCGAGCTGTTGACTGCTACCCTCAAGAAACATTTTTTATTCCTATTTACAAGTACAGTATTAGAACAAGACTTACACAAGGCTGGTTCTTACACAACAATAATTTTTCTGCTTTCCTCAATGTCCATTCCCAATTGTGTATTGTAATGTGCAAATATCTATGTTTTCATTCAACAAACATTTTCTATTAAAAATATTTTTTAAAATGCCATCTATATGATAAAATCAATATATAACATTATATACCAATGTTCAATTGACATGAAATATTTATTATTCTGAGATGCTAAATTGCTAAATATTGTTACAAAGAGTAACCTGATATTCTCCTATAATTAATATTAATTCGGTTCTTAAGAATAGCTATAGTTTATGAAGATGGATCCACAGAGTAATGGAAAGAATGTGTGGAAGTTTTGTTTATGTGTTCTAACACTTTTCCTAAAAGCTATGTTTCTGAGGAGTAGGAGTTATTTTCAAGTTTTAAGGACTAGACATTAGGCCTAGTTCTTTGATATCAGTCCTGCATTCAACACCTAAAAAAAAATATTCCTGTTAATTAAATCAATGGCCCTCTTTTTTTTTCCTACTGCATTCATACATACCATGTAACTTTGAGTAACTGAAAGTGCAATCATAAATAAAATATGTTTCCAGGAAATGACATCATTCATTAAAATGTTTTAGTTCTTTAAGATGCAATGACAGAATAAAAAGAAAACCTACAGCTATGGCTGAGAAGGAAATACTCTCTCAAGAGCAGAATAGTAACAGGTGATACCTAAACAAAAAGACAGAACAGGTCAGGATATGTCCTGCAGCTGGGAAAGTGCTAGAATCAGCTGAGGAAAATGAAGGCAAGCAGAAAGCAAGCAAGGGAGGGAGGAAGGAAGCAAGCAAGCAAGCAAGCAAGCAAGCAACTTTTGTCATCTTGAAGTCAGGAATGAATTCTAAGCTGACAGATGCTAGCAGTTGCTTTAAAAGAAAAAAAAAGCACTATCACTAGTACCCACTTTGTTGCTTGTTTGTGTTTTCTTTAAGAATTATCTGAACCCGAAATCCTGTATTTTCATCCTTAAACCAGGTGATGAAAGTGCACTTATTTTATGAATAAGAACTGCACATTTAGTATTTACTGAAAAGCAATGGACACAATCTATTTACTAGTTTTATAGAACTTGATTAGAGGTAGCCAGGCCCATTCGTCTCTAAGCAGTCATCGCACACAAAGGCAGGGAATCATTGCCTGGTTCTGTGGATCCAGTTGTGTTATAAGAGGTTGATTGTCAAAGCTAGTGAAAAGCTGTAGCTGCAGTTAGGTTGCTAAGCATTTAAGAACTGTACTGAGGGGTGAGGGTGGTACTAAAAAATCAGATATGCATCACGCAGGATTTCCAGCTGGAGGAAAGATTCTCACCAGATGGCTAAAAACAATTAATGTTGATGGAGCAATAAACACCAACTAGTCATCCACAGAAAGGAAATTACCACAGCTGATCCTTCACTGGGTAACTACTCTTATGTGCTACAAGAAGTAACTCAGGATCAGAACCACAAGTATTTTCTTTAATTACATAAGCCATCCAATAGGCATGCCGTGAAATGGAGAACACTGAGGATGGAATAACTGCATTCTCAGATTTCTATGTGAACCGATCTGAGAATAGGTGAGACAGTGTTGGGAATTGGACATAACAAAGCTAAGCCTTAAAGCTGTCATCTGTTACTTTGTATGTACCTGCACAGCAGGCATATGTCATGTAACAGTACCAAGATTGCGGATATTTCTCTCTGATGAGACTTATTCATGGAAAACAGAGATCAAGATCTTGTCATAAGCCATCGATATGGGGCTAGGTGAATTAACAATTAATGAAAAGTATAACAATTGTTTAGCTTTTTAGCAATTAGTCAGCTTGAGATAAGCACAAAGGAAGGACTAACACTTACGGGTAAACAGAATAGTAATAATTTAGCCAAAGCAACTGGCACTTAAAGAATAGCAGAATAGAAACAGCTCACACTTAAAGAATACACAGGATGACAGTTTAGCTAAAGCAACATATTTCTATAAGCCTTTGTGTAGAGGTGCAGATTGACATTAAAGGAAGTTAAGACAATGGACTTTATCCCTGAGAAGACACTGCACAGGCACAAACAGGAAGAAGACTCTTGTCAAACTCATTATAATAAGAAGCAGGGAAAGGTTATGAATATGTATAGGCCTTTTTTTGAATATGTAACAGTTTATTGTATAAAGTCAAGACAAGTTGCGACGATGGGCATGAGCACTTTTTTTGAGAAATAATGCTCGAGTATGTCTCAGCACTGAATAAACATACCTACTTTATAACTTCAGAAATTATATATTATATATATAACTTCAGAAATTATATTCCGTGTGTCACCATCACCTTGGACAGTAGTATCCATTACAGGTTAATGTGGATGGACAATATTGCCTCTCACAACTCATAAGGGTGGGGAAAGTCAGACTGTTTTGGGTTACAAATTGCCAGAAGTCACTCAGATAAAAATGAAGCAGAGTTCCGCAGTACTGGTGTGAAGGACTGATGACATGTACATATTTCCCAATATACCAAATCCTGGGATTTACAGCAGCTGAAGGGAATCTGGATCTAAATAATCAGTAATACAATACAAAGAATAAAATTGAACTTCTATGATAGGAACATGGTCATAACAGAACGGCCATTTGAAGAAGTTTGAAGACATATACAGGAACTGGAAAAGCCACCAAGCAAGAGAGAAAATGAAAAATGGAAGTAAAGTAGAACTAGAAAATGAAATATATCTAGAAAAAAAAAAAGTAAGAAAAAATTGGCATGGAAGAGAAGCTGGAGGCATGCTGTATGCTTCATAGGAGAAAAGATGGTAAGAGGCATAGGGTAAGAGCAGTTTTAAGGGAAAGTCTGCAACACAGCTCGGTGACTGGAGGGAACACAGGACCATATAGCTTGGACAAAGGCTGTACACACAGTACATAAAGAGGCACAGCTTCACACTCACACTCACTGCTAAGGTTGAAAAACTGCAGCTTGACTGCCTGCTAGAGGGTGGATAAACATACAGTGAACACTTAAGCAGGAGTAGCTCACTTGACTGTGCTCCTGAATGAGCCAATCTGTGTGCCTGCACTCATCAGCATATCATAATACTCATCACATGAATATATCATGGATTTCTGTGTCATGTTCGAAGACCAGACTGAGTGATTACAGCCTACCTCAATTTTTCTGTATACTTTCTAATCTGATATGGTTGTTGGTAGCCTAATAAAGGCATATTATGAAATGATGTGTCTTTATGCATGTGCTGCATCAAAGTGAATGTCATGGTTGAAAAAGCAATGCTAGTGAAAACAATTTTTAACTATATCATAATATATGTATATAAATAAAGTAATTATAGCTACATGGGGAAATTAATCCCCACCCTATTTACCTTCTTAAAAATCTCTGAAGGAAGGGAAAATGAAGAGGAATGGGAGATTCTTATGATAGCTTTCTTTCCAGAGCCATATTTAGAGGAGGAAAAATAGTCATATATTTTTACTGAAATCTGACTGTGATGGGCTTAAATTACATAAGTTATAGATGTTTGATCAGTGTTACAAGGTAAAACTGCTTGGAGAGGCTTTCTAAGTAAGGCTAGGTAGATGTTGAATGTTTAGATTATTTTTAATCTGTGATTTTGTGCTTCTGTATTTACTTGGGAACAAATTTATAAAGACTTAATATTACAGGTATATGGATACAGAAGAGGCTAATTAGCATTTTGTGGTAATCAAATAGTATGTTAAGGTATACAAATTTAGTTGGAACCCTAAATTTAGTGATGAGTTCGTTATATTTTTTTTAATTCACAGAAATATTTAAACCCCACTTAGTAAGGTAACTTGGTGGTTAGTTCCATATACTGCATTTGCATAAAGGTAATATTTATATAAAAAGAATTGCTGTTTGACTGAGACAATATTTTCATGCCCCTCAACCAGTTTCACACACTCTGTGATCCTAATACAGTTTTAAGCTACGTCCTGCTCAATTCCCTCAAGCTTTATGAATAGTTTCATTGGTGGGATGGTGTTGGGAAGTGGGGAGGGAAAAGTTCAGAACAGAAATTTAAAAAAAAAAAAAACCCAGAAAGAAAAAGGCAAATGGTGAGAACTATTTCACTCTGGAGAATATCCTAGGAACCAGGCTGAGCAACAAAACAGTATCCAGAAAACAGGATAATAAGGATACATGGAAATGCATCCAAATTATTGTAATTCACATTGCTTACAGTGGAATTATTTTGCAGATGAGAGCACTATTTTGCTATTTAATATTCTTTGGAAAAGAGTATGCATTGGTACTTTGTTTTAAAAATGCTGTCTTGAATAAAGATGAGTCTGCTTCTTAATAGCCCAGAATGACTCACAAGGCTTCATCGTTGACCCCATTGTATTTTAAAGGTCTTCATTTACAGAAGTCTAATAAAAAAATATTTTGGATGGCTTTAAATATTGAAATTCCTTTCAAAGCATTAACATTTCCCTAAATATCACATACATTTTTGAAATAGGAGATAATATAGGAATAAAATGCAAATAAAAAAAAGCAAGCTAACCATAAATATTCAGAAAATGAGTAAATTTCATTTATATACACTATGAATGCAATTTTCTAACTGTAGGCCATACAGTGATAACTGACAGAGAAATGTGATGCTCTTTAAAGATATGGTAACAATTCCTAGAACAAAGAGAACTCTGCGGTCCCAGAAATCATGGAAAAGAAAATGATCTAGCTATTCTAATAACTGAGCTTCAGACTAGGAAAAAAGCAGAACTGCCAATTCAAAGGGTAAGTCTTTTTCTTACTCTTCAAAACTTGCAGTGATTAGTAATATTATGTATACAGTATCTATAACTTTTGCAATAAAAGAAACTAGATATTATAGAATATGAGGCAATTTGTGCTCATTTATGCAGTCAATAACTCTTCCAAGATATTTTTTCCTTTGGCTGACTTTTTGCTACCTGAGTTACAAATGAAAAAGGAAAACACATTTTAAAAAGCACAGTTTTAAATTTCAAACTATTTCAAGAATCAAAACAATTCAATGAAACCTAAGGACAACATCAAATGAGACTTCAACTTCATGGTTAGCTCTTTGTTAACAAGCCAGTTTTCTTCAGGTTGAATTCTGTAACAGAATTAGGATTTGATCAATAGCAGCATTCTTCAGAATTACTTTGCAAAGGTATTACTGTTGCAGGTCCAGTTTACTTGCATGGTAAATTAATAAAATAAGAAAAAAACTGTCAAATCAAAAACTTACATGCCATTTAACAGATGGGACAGTGATCATTCTTCCATTAGTTTCTTATTCTTGAAGGATTTATTTTGCCCAGTGAAAATCTGGAGTGACATAATTCAAAGCAGCAACATCTCAGTTTATCTGAATGGGAGCAAATGAAAGGTGCATGTCTCATTTTCACCTTGCAGCAAGGTCAAAGAAAGTTCTCCAATATATTCAGATGTCTGCTGCTAAATAAGGTAGTAAAAGCATATGCATTGTTTTCCCACACTATGCAATGAAATCTTCCAACCATAGCAGTTGACTACTGTACTAATTCTACTTACATAGGTAGGTATATTACCAATAGTATATACAAGGCAAGAATATAAATTGAAAGCAGACATTTTTGAGAGGAAGCTATGTTTACATGAACTAAACAAGCTTTCTGCCAAAGTAATTCAGGAAGCCAATAGTGACAGCCTGCCACGCCAGTCAGATATTAAGAATAATTGAAAAACATTGAACACCTATTGAAGGTTGGGAGAGCTGTCCTGGTTGTGTCCCTTCCACACTTCTTGTGTGCCCTCATGGGGCAACATAAGAAACAGAGAAAGCCTTGATGCTGTGCAGGCACTGTACAGCAAGAGCTGAAACTTTCATATGTTTCAACCATATGAACTGCTGTGAAGAAAATTAAATCTATCCCAGCTAAAACCAGTACACGTACAAAGATGAAAACAAGTCAGAGCAGACAGCTGACGAACAACAGAAGTTCAAGTTGCCATTACAGTTGGAAGACAGCTGGTCGATGGAGTACAGAAAGTGACTCATCTCCTCTTAAAGTACACAGTTGGCTACAGTTACATGTATTTGCACTGTAAGTTTAAGTGGCCCTATTGCAGAGATCTCTACTGGAGCTAAGGTAAGTGACTAGCTCACATAAAACTGCATGCAAGTAAGTGGGCAAAATAACTTCTACACGTATTTTTTCCAAATATATTGACAAAAGATTTTTAAAATTTGTTTTTCTTTAGACTATAGAGGTACCTACAAGTAAAAGGGCAATTTTTTCCTTTTTGATTCCTGAATCGACCTTTGCTCAGCTACCTGTTGTTCCTAATTCAAAATACCGGATATAGTCTTTAAAATCATCAGTAATTTAAAACCTCCTATTAGGAAAATACTCTCCTTCCCACAGAATATTATTACTTGTTTTCTTCTTGTAGTTCTAATGCACACCATTTACCTTTTCAAGACTGTAGATATCTAATGAAAAACAGGCATAACTACTTTAACAGTCTAGAATGGCTCATGATTTTTCAGTATATGCAAAGCTTTTAGGATAAATATTATTCAATTATACAAGCTAGTTGTCTGCCAGGCATATTTCTGGGTTTTTTTGGTTTATTTAATTTGCTTTATTTGATTATTTAGGGCAAAGAGAGCCTGTAAATTTTCAATGATAACTGAACTATTGTGCTGAAAGAATGAACAAATGAACACACAGAGAAGTATCTAACCATTGAACTGATCTGAAGAAAAAATAGTCATTTGTTTTACCTCTGCATTTGTACATTTAAAGAATTAAAATTTCAGATGAAGAAGGAAGAATTTAAGCTTTATGTAAAATGAAAAACAGTATAATCTTACAGTGAAGACTGACTTATAAAAGCAGGCATTTGTGGCTGAAGTTCTGAAGAACATACCTATAATTCTGTAAAACATTTAAATATTTTTAAAGGCTTCTAAGTAATGTAGGCAAGTGTAATTTTTATTTTTTTAATAAAGAGACATTCAGACCATCTACATTTAGCATCTAAGACTATTAAGACAGAACTTAGCTGCTCATATTTTCAGTAGAGGAAGAGAAATTGCTAACAAATATGCAAAATTATTTTCTTGAGCTCTCACTGATTCTTAACTTAGGTACTTATCCACCTGAAGTTAGATGGTATGAAACTAATTTCCTGAAAATGAAATGTTGTAGCTCTGAATACAGCCACCCAGATATGTGCAATTATGTCTTCTTGAACCTGTGAAAAGCTGAAATAATAGTTCCAAAAGAGGAATCATTCTTGTTTTAGTTTTATTGCCAAAGGAATACAATATCATAGACTAAGATGGTAATAATTTTACTCTGAGTTGCAATATACCAAAAAAAGATCCAGTAGGGGTGACTTTGAAAGTACTAAATTAAATGTTTCTTTCCTCTTACATGACTAAGTAAGATAAGTTCAAACTCTGCAAAACCAAACCTTCTGATAGCATTCTTACAATGATAATAGAAAGGTGAAAGTTGATTAAAACATGCCCATAGAACAGTAATTTACAGAACTTTACAATCCAGCTGAACTATTCAACTATGTAATGGTTTTCTTTCGTTGACAAACAGAAGAAAAATTTCTTTCCTCCTATGTAAAAATAATAAAAAAATCCCCAAGTAACTCCTAGGAAACACAGAATGAAGATAGTAAACAGCAATGAGGTAACATATTCTATTGGTACACCTGTATTTGAAAATTTTGTACATTTACTTCTGTTTGCTCAAAGAACAGACAAAATTAAATGGATATTGACCATCCAAGAGGGTTTTTTTTCAACCTGGTGATTCTATGATTCTAAGTCTGAGGTCTGAATGAGCTCTGGCAAACTTTCTGTAGTGTCTCAAGTTGCAACTCCTGGTATGCACTATGACCTTCTGAAGAGGCAATCAGGTTAGTCAAGCAGGACCTGTCTTTCCTAAACCCATGCTGACTGGGCCTGCCCACTTTGTTGTCCTGTAAAAGCAGCATATGGCATTCAAGATCTGCTTCATAACTTTCCCCTACACCAAGGTCAGTCTGACAGGCTTGTAGTTCCCCGATCCTTCTTCCAGTCCTTCTTGTAGATGGGCATCACATTTGCTAGCCTCCATTCTACTGGGACCTCCCTGATTAGCCAGGACTACTTGCAAATTATGGGAAGTGGTTTAGTGAGCACTTCTGCCAGTTCCTATAGTATTGTTGGGAGAATCTCATCCAGCCCCATAGACTTGTGTGTATCTGAGTGGTATAGCCAGTCACTAACCGTTTCCCATTGGATTATGGAGGACCCCTTCCACTCCATGTGTCTATCTTACAGCTCAGGGGCTGGGTACCCTGAGAACAACTGGTCTTACTAGTAAAGACCGAGATAAAGAGGATATTAAGTTCCTCAGTCTTTTCCTCATCCTTTATCACTACTTTTCCCCTACATCTAATAAAGGCTGGAGATTCTCCTTAGCCCTCCTTTTGCTACTAATATATTTAACAGAAACATTTTTTTAATTGTCTTTTTTCTCAGTTTAAGTTTTAACTGGGCTTTGGCCTTTCTAAGGTTCTCCTTGCATAACCTCACAATACCTTTGTAGTTCTCCAGAGTTGCCTGTTTCTTCTTCCAAAGGTCATAAACTCTCCCCAGCCAGAGACCTCCATTCAGCCAGACAGGTCCTCTTCCCACCAGCTTGTCTTCTGGCACATGGGGCTAGTCTGCTCCTGCACCTCTAATACCTCCTTCTTGAAGAATGTCCAGCCTTCCTGGACTCCTTTGCCCTTCAGGACTGCCTGCCAGGGGACTCTGTCAATCAGTCTTCTAAACAGGTGAAAGTCTGTTCTTCTGAACTCCAAGGTGGCTGTTCAGCTGACCCCCCTCGTCATTTCTCTGAGAATCAAAAACTATAATTTTGTGATTGCTAGGCCCAAGATGATCTACAACCATCATCTCATCCACAATCCTTCTCTGTTGGAGAACAACAGGTCCAGCAGGGTGCCTTCCCTAGTTGGCACACTCATCAGCTACGTCAGGAAGTTGTCTTCCACACACTCCAAGAACCTCCTGTTTCCTCTCCACTGTATTGTATTTCCAGCAGACATCCTATAGATTGAAATTCTCCACAAGGACAAGGGGTAGCAATTGTGAGGCTTCTCCCAGCTGCTTAAAGAATATATTATCTGTCTCATCATTCTGGCTGGGTGGTATGTGCACTCTCACCATGGTATGTGCATTGTTGGTCTTTCCCTTGATTCTTACCCATAAACACTGAATCCACCTGACAATCCAAACACCTCTAACATATGGAGCTACCTCACTGCCGCTCCTTCTTTGCCTGTCCCTTCTGAAGAGCTTATAGCCATCCATTGCAGCACTTCAGATGTGCCAGTCATCCCACCATGTTTCCATGATGGCAATTATATCATAGTTTTCCTGCTGCACAAAGACTTACAACTACCCCTGTTTGTTGCCCATGCTGCATGCATTGGTGTAGAGGTACTTGACAGATCCCTCCCCACCCTTAAAGCTGCTGAAGAGGGCTGCTACTCTGCTGAGCCATGGGATGGAGAGGAGCGAGATGGAGATCTGGTGGCCATTCCACTTCAGCGACCACTTCAAGGCCCATATGTACAGCAAGGATGAATCAGGGAGAATGAGCTAACCATTATGTCTCTGCCACTCATTTGCCTATCAGGATGACCAAACTGGTCCCTGGTCACTCCCTCCTGCATATCCACACAGGAATGCAGAGTTCCACCAGAGCCACAGAACAAAGAATCAGAGGTGATCATAAAACCAGAAGTATTACTAAGATTTATGAATAGAAACCAATATATGTTGTACTTGGATGACTTATCGATGTGGAAACTGTGAGTTTTGTGTTTTGGAAATGGCTTGATGTATGACCCTGGAGTTTTTTGGATCCCTACGCACTGGTTCAGGTTGCACTGGCCGGGGGACAAAGCAATCCACTGTGTCCCTCACCAGTGGTGCCACTGGCCAAAGGTAAAGAAGATAAGGAGCTGTGCTCACTGATACCCCAGGAGGGACTATAAGAGGATGAGAGGAGCAGGTCACATAATTGGAGTTCCCTCTCAGCTCGTCTGAGAACCCCCACCAATGCCAGTATAACATCATGGATCCAATCCTCTGAGCACTGGAGCATCTGCAAAACTTCACCTGCAGCTACCCCATGGAAACATCTAAAAAGACTTTGTTGCTGAACTCCAGACAGGTCATTTAGTCCCTCACAAACTCTTATCGGATGCCAATATTGGTCTAGACTTAAGTTTACATTCTTGACTTAGAATTGTAACATTATAGGTAATAAACTAAATGTTTAAATGCCCTATGTTGGTCCTACTCTCTCTCCCTTGGTGTGTGACAGTACTCCAGTTGTAACCTTCTTAGAAGAACATCTTGCATTATGTTTACAGTCCAAATGATATCCAAATTTTAGCAACTGTAGGTATGTGTCATCTGAGAACAGGAGCAAGACAGAGGAATATCACTTCTAGCATGATCATTCTTTCCAGAACTGCAAATTCACATGCCATCAGGTATGGGGTTTGTAATTATTTTTGCTCTATCTTGAAGTGTTCCTTGAAATCATTATCCATTAAGTTTCTGGAAGCATTTCTGAGGTTAACCATAAGAAAATTAAATTGAGTACCAGAAGATGATTACAATCTCTTTAGAGCACAGAATTGTTGAGATGGAGAGCTACCTTTTGCAGTGCATGCGCAGAGAGATTAAGCTGAGTCAGGAACCAGTAGCAGCATAGTTGTTGTAATATGGTTGGCTAAGTAATAAGTAATTCACTCTGCCAAGAAATTACTTGTGTTCTGAAAGTTTACAAGTTCCGTCAAAGCATCTCATCCCTACTTTATGAAGATAAAACACGATATACGCTGATCTCATTTTTTTTTGCTTATTGAACTGTAAAGTAACTTTTAAAAACTACTTTTGCCTGATAAAATAAATTTTTAAATATAAAAACAAAAATCCATTCTAAAAGTTAAAAAAGGATTGAAAGATATGTGAAGATATGAATAAAGAAAACAGGCTCTCTTGTGGTGAAGGAATTGGGTCAGTTCTATTAAAATCAGACAATGAGTGCATTGTACACCTAAAGCACTTTTTACAGAAATCTCTTTGGGACTGCACTTGTACTCTGCACTTGGGGCACAACAACCCTATGCAGAGCTACAGACTAGGAGAAACCTGTCTAGAAAGCTGCCTGGAGGAGAGGGACCTGGGGGTGTTGGTTGACAGTCGACTGAACATAAGCCAGCAGCATGCCCAGGTGGCCAAGAAGGCCAATGGCATCCTGGCTTGTATCAGAAACAGTGTGAGCAGCAGGTCCAGGGAGGTTATTTTCCCTCTGTACTTGGCACTGGTGAGACTGCTTCTTGAATACTGTGTTCACTTCTGGGCCCCTCACCACAAGAAGGATGTTGAGGCTCTGGAGGATGTCCAATAAGGGCGACAAAGCTGGTGAAGGGGCTGGAGAACAAGTCTTACAAGGAACAGCTGAGAGAACTGGGGTTGTGTAGCCTGGAGAAGAGGAGGTTGAGGGAAGACCTTATTAATCTCTACAACTACCTGAAAGGAGGTTGTAGAGAGGAGGGTGATGGCCTGTTCTCCCAAGTGACAGGGGACAGGACAAGAGGGAATGGGCTCAAGCTCTGCCAGGGGAGATTCAGGCTGGACATTAGGAAAAAACCTTTCACAGAAAGGGTTATTGGGCACTGGAACAGGCTGCCCAGGCAGGTGTTTGAGTCACCACTGGAGGTGTTTTAAAAATGGGTGGATGAGGTGCTGAGAGTCATGGTTTGGTGTTTGATAGGAATGGTTGGACACAATGATCCTGTGGGTATTTTCCAACCTAGTGATTCTGTGAAGCAAGGTATGACTGGTAAGAAACAATGTTTCTCAGAGCAAAACAGTACATAGGACATATTTTTGTCTTAAATGATTAGGCAGATTACTGTTCTAAGTACAAGGCATTGTAAATATTATGTGTTAAATAGGACAGATGGACTCCAGAGAGGAAAAGTTTAGAAAGGAGATTAAGTAAGATCTAGATACATAATTTCTTCCCACTAAATATATCATTAGCAGAGGTTTAGATTAAACCTTCTGCAATTCTATTACCAATGATTAGCAAACTAAAAGAATTATAGAATATAAGATGCTAATGCAGATAACTGCACTGCACACGAAGCAGTGAGACTTCTGGTTACCCATGACCAGCTCTTAATAGTGCCTTACTTTCAGCAATCTATTTAATTTCTACATTGTATTGCACTGGAAAAAAAGCTCTTCAAAAATGTTCTTGATTTTTAAATATGTAGATCTTTTTCTGAAGCTAACATTGTCTTTTTTTCCATCTCTAATGATAAAGTGTAAGGCAAAATGATAGTCATGATGAGAGACCATTCTGTGAAATTCTAAAAACCAATTTGGAATAAATTTTGATTCAAGTGTCACTATGCCAAAATGAAAACTACAGTTGCTGTTTTCACTAAAAAGCTGCTAGTTTAGAGTCATACATAGCACAGTCATGTTTGTCAGAAAGGCAATATTCTCGGCTAATATTCAATATATTTGCTAAAGGCAAACCTCTCTGCTAATATTCAAATGGCATAAGCTGAACTGCTAAAAAGTTAAATCAAAGGACATCTCTTCATACCATCCAGATTCAAATTCCAGTTAAGGCTAGAAAAAAAATGCCTTTTTTTTTGTTTTGCAACAAATAGTCAGACATTGGAGCAGAGGACCACAGAAGCTGGGGGATACCTCCAACTTCTGAGATATGCAGACCTCAGCTGGTTAAGGCCCTAAGGAACCAGGTCTAGTTGGATATGCTTCCAACAGCAGGCTGAACTGGATAACCTCTAGAGGTTTTTTTTCCAAATTAATTACTGTATGAGTTCATGAAACTAAAAAGAAATTCAGTAATTCAGTCATCCTTACAGTTAATGAAAATCGGTGTGCTCCAGATTTTGACTTATGATTGGCATGCTTTCTTTTAAAATCATATGTGGGAAAAGCACAAAAGAAAACACAGCAGAATAATATTAAAAGCAGAATAATATTACAAACTCTATTTCTTTAGGAAAACAGACTGAAAAGAGTGGAAAAAAAATGAGACATGCATAGAGAGAATATAAAAGCGAGTGATGATCCTAGAGCAAAGCAGAAGACTGACAGAGGAAGTAATAAGATAGATAACAAAACATAAGATGACAACACATAGAGGAAGCTACGTAGTAAAGATGATGAATGTGTTGGGAGAGTACATGACATATACAATCAATCACAACAGTAGAAGTCCAGATTATGTCATAGCATAAATAGATCTGAAATAATGCTAAGAAATACACTGTCACTGAGTTTTGTTGACACAGACATATTCATGTAGCTGAAGTACTACTCTTCGGGACTTCTATGTGTACCTACACTATTCCTGGCCCATTCACTGAACCTGTCTTGAGAGAAGCCTCCACATAAATTCTCTACCATTCTATTTCTTACGACATTCTTTTTTCTAACTATATAGGTAGAAAGCTTTTCCTAATAACTGACCTCAACATTTTTTCTCGCAGATTAATCCAGCTCTACCTTCTTCTACCCATCATTATACAGAAATAACAACTGATCACTGGTTTTTACCTTTTTTTTCATTGTTTGAGAGATTGTCATCATGACTGGATTTATTTGCCATTAATTTAGGTCCCTACAGCTGAGTAACACGTCAAATCTTCCATAATGGTCAGTGGATAGTTAGCTAAAAGAGTCACTGGAATCTAGAGCGCTATTCAGCTAACAAAATGTAGGTACTTAAATTAGCTTAAGTGGAGTCTCTCTTGTCAGTATTGATTCCCTTTCCACTATCATGGAGGATTGATATCTTACTCACATATATGTTCCTAGAGCTAAGAAGCTGAATTGTATCATCTGGCATGTTCCTCTATTTCATTCTCAAGCTTTTTCTTGGGGGAGATGGGTCACCTCAAGTGCTTATTTATTTTCTGTAATATTTTCTCCTTTTGGGTATGGAGGGTCACTGTTAAGGAGCTGAAGTGAGTTTGATGGGGCACACAGCTGTGCACATCAGACACAGAAAATTTTGTTTTCTACTAGCCCTGATTTGATTCCATTTTATCAGAACTGTTTAGTGATTGTTGGGGATATTTTTTCATTTTCTTGTTTTTAAAACTAGTATTTCATCAGTCTGAGTTCTCTCTACACTTCAATAACATTTTATTTGTGGTTTTGTCTTGCCAAGAAACATTAAGATTTTTCTTATTGCCCTATATATACAAGTAACCTGGCAACTGGCGTTGTTGAAATCCTAGTCTTAATTAAAAGCATCAGCCAGTGAAAAGAATAGGCACTTTACAGGGCAAAATTCCACACACAAACAGAATGTAAACTATTTATTTTTATAATGAATTCATAAACATTCCTTTTTCAGCAATATCACACCATTGGATGGGAATCTTATTTAACCTCATTTAATCTTATTTATCTTGTGCATAACATTATTGGTGTTTTTATTTTGCAAAGCCATGAAAAAGGTCACATGCAGCACAGAAATACTGAAACCTCTCCCTTATTGCACTGAAAATACTAAAACATATTAACCAAAGATTTCCAAGTACCAAAAGGACCTTTAAACATTAAAAAAAAAAAGTGGCCCCCCTTTGGACTCCAAAATGGAGTTAAATCCAGCTGGAGGCCAGTCACAAGTGGGGT
>WAAB01007556.1:27002-84358 GCA_013389865.1 Piaya cayana | reverse complement strand
TAGGCACTGGAATATGCTGCCCAGGGAGGTGGTTGATTCACCTTCCCTGGGGGTGTTTAAGTTATGAGTGGACGAGGTCCTGAGGGACATGGTTTAGTGTTTTGTGGGAGTGGTTGGACTCAATGATCCAGTGGGTCTCTTCCAACCCGGTGATTCTGTGATTCTGTGATTTCAGCCTGTCTGTGTCTTTTTTGAATTGTACAGATCAGGACTGGACACAGTAATACAGGTCTGGTCTGGGAAGCACTGACTGTGATCACAACTCGGTCTCTGCTAATAATACAACTGTGGATGCAGTCCAGGAGCCACTTTGCCTTCCTTGCTGCAGCAGCGCACTGCTGACTTACGTATAGCCTGTGGCCCATCAGATCCTACGGGTCCCTTTCAGCAAGACTGCTTCCCCAGCCACAGAGATCCTAGCCTGCAATGGTGTCTTTGGTTGTTTCATCCCAGGTGCAGAATCTTGCACTTGTCTTTGTTAAACTTCATACAGTTCTTGCTAGCCCACTCTTCCAGCCTGTCCATGTCTCTCTGTAAGATGGCTTACCCTACTAACATGTTCACCACACCATCCAGTTTTGGTGCCAGCATCAAACTTGATGAAGGTACTTTCAATCCCATCATACAGATCATTGATAAAGATGTTAAACATCATGGAACCCAATATCAATCCTTGGGAGACCACACTGCCAGTCTGAGTAAAAAGATCCTGATCACCAACCTCTGAATGAGGTTGACAGTCAACTTCCTAACCATCTCACAGACTACCCACCCAACCAGTATCACGCTAATTTGTCAAGGAGGAGACTGTGGTGCTGCTGAAGTTTTCACTAAAGTCTAGGTCTCCTCACGTAGACACATGTTATTTTGTAGTAGATGTTAAGCACATTAGTCAGGCATGATTTGCCTTTATCTTTTCCCAATCACTTGCTTCATTTGGCTTGTAATAGTTTCCAAGAGCACTTATTCCATTATTTTCCCAGGGACTGAAGTAAAACTAATGGTCTTGTAGTTTTCTTGTTCCTCTTTCAGGCCTTCTTTGTAGATGAGTGTCACATTTGCTCTCTTCCAGTTATCAGGGACATCCTCTGATCTCCATGACTTTTCAAAGCTTATAGACAGTGCCCTTGCAAAAATGTCAGCTACTTCTCTTAATATCCTGTGATGGATTCTGTCTGGGCCTACAGACTTTATGCAGGTTAAGCCCCTCCAAGAGCCCTTACTCCACCTCTGGTGGGTCAACATATATGTTGTTGTAGGTATTTAATCCTATGATCTGGGGTCCAGCTACATCAATAAACACCGAGGCAAAGAAAGTATTAAGAACCTCTGCCTTGTCAGCCTTATTAGTGATTCGTTTCCCTGTCAAGTTTAGTAATGGGTCTATGTCTTCCTTTTGCTTACTGCTTGCATATCTGAAGAATCCTTTCTTGTTCTTCACATCTTTGGCCAATTTCAGTTCCAACTGAGTCTTAGCCTTCCTGACTCTGCCCTAGCAAGGTTCTTATCCTCAATGAGTATCCCCTAGGTGGCAAACCCTCTAATCTTGATCCAAAGGCATTCTATAGAACTTCCTTTGTCTCCATATCTCACTGCCACATACTCAAGTTTCTCTTTTACATAAATTGCAGCTCTACCTCCTCTTCTTCTCTTTTAATTTTTCTGAAAGAGCTTGCAGACATCTATTGTGGTTTTTGTCATGTGAGTTTTCCCACCAAGTTCCTGTAATTCCTATGACATAATAACTCTCTGACTAAATAACTCTCTGACTAAGGATAAGGCTCCGGTTCTTGCTCTTCGTTACCTAGACTGCATGTGGTGGTACAGAATCATAGAATCATAGAATCACCAGGTTGGAAGACACCCATCGGATCATCGAGTCCAACCATTCCTATCAAACACTAAACCATGTCCCTCAGGACCTCGTCTACCTGTGCCTTAAATACCTCCAGGGAAGGCGAATCAACCACCTCCCTGGGCAGCATATTCCAATGCCCAATGACCCTTTCTGTGAAAAACTTCCTCCTAATCTCTAGCCTAAATCATACATGCACTTGAGATGGCTGGTCTTAGGGCTTTTGCATTTGGAGAAGGCTGGGGAACATTCCTTGTTATCCTGGTAGTTGCACATATCCAACCTGTCGCTTATGAATTACACAAATATCACAGCTTTGGACACAGTCACAGAAATTCATATTAATGCACAGTTCACTTAATCAGCCAATCTGCTAGCAATTGGCTGCCTTTTTGCCTGCTGTATCGATCAAAGAATAACTTGTGATCACAGAAAGTAAAGCAGTGGCATTGAAGCCAGGTATTGACCTGCATGACATATAGACCTCTGCCTGAACTCCTGCCTCTTACTGGCAGGACACAAGAGAAGATCGCTTGGGCACCTGTCCCTTCCACTTGTGTCCTTGGGTTCTGAAGTTCTGATTAATCTTGCTGAGGTCTGCTTTACCATGTCATTCATGCTCATGTGGAAAATAAGTAGGAGACAGTAGTCTGTTTTTAAGCAGTTGTGACAGTCTCCCTGTCACATTCTGTATCTTGGCTCCTGGCAAGCAGCAAACTTTCCTTCAGTGTATAGTGGGATGGCAGATGCTTCACAGCAGGGTTGCCCACTACTCAGTGCTTCATTTTGCAGCTTTTGGTGTGTCCTATTGGTGTCGTTTCTCTTTGTGAATCTTGCTCATTGGCTTTGTACGCTCCCAAGGCTTCATATCTGTTGCTGGTTGGTGAATACAGGGATGGAGAGTGAAGTGACAGATGCCACATGTCATCAAAGACCATGCTGCCTCATTCTCCAAGGTACTGCCTGTTTGCTGTTGATACTCTTTGTCTAGTAGTCCTTAGAAGTCAGTGGCAAGGACCACTCGTATTTCTTCATGAAAAACCTTGAATAACACTCAATTTCTTGTTCACCCTCCCTAATACTGTATAGCCTTAGCTTGCTCCAGCAGCTCTGCCACTCACTTGTGTGAGTCTACCAGAGCACAGTTTCACATTTGCCCTCCTCCACCCATCAGGGAGGTGCAGTCCTTACAGTCCTTCACTTGGACGGCAACTTCGCTCACAGGAGGCTCTGCCTGAATGTCTGCCTCCACTTGTCCCATGCTAGCCTGGCTTCCTGTCTGCTGCAGAGTGCAGTCAACCACCATGCTTCTGAAAACTTTAAAAGTACTGCCTGGTAAGCCCTGGAGTCATCAGGCTCCTGGGTAGGCTTGCACAGCCACCAGCTAGCTGGAGCGACTATCAGAACTGCAGCCTAAGCCTGTGAGCGAGCAAAGCAGGCAGCAGCCCGATAACTGGCAGAGTGCCCTTCCTGCACGACTTTCCACAGGAACAGTTGCACTCTAGTCTAATGATTAGATTAATCCACTTTAATCTTCATTCTAAAGTATAGTTTAAGAAAATGTGCAGTAATTATTTATATGTTGCAGACTTCATTCAGCCAGTGACGCTGAACTAAAGTCCCATGCTAAACCCACAGTATATGCAGAATGCTGGTTTCATTTAAATGCAAAGCTATAATTCAATAATAGGAACCTTTCACATCATGCCTCATAAACACATTTTACGAGCTTTCAAGGCTACTACAGAAATTCTAGAATTGTGTTGTTGTTTTCAAATAAGGAATTGATATGTTTTTTAACACAGGCAAGTTTTTTAAAAGCAGTGAATCTCCAATTTGTTTAACATTAAAATCTACAAAACATACAAAGATTATTTCATGTGATGTAGGGAAAAAATCATATGGCATGATGCGTCTGTTATTCACATATGCACCCTCAGTAATTAAATCAAGAAACAATACACTGAGCAGGAGGCCGAGACAAAATATTTCATATCTCTGCTGACTCTAAATAAGAAAAACTCCTCTATTTTTTGTGTCCTTAAAAGCTGCTCACCAGGAGACAGGTAGGTGTCATCACATGCTCTTCAAATTACGCATGAGTGGGTAGGCAGTAACTCCTCATGAGATCTTACAGGAGCAGAAACATCTCCTTTGTGTTTGGTAGGTGTGAGCTTCCACTGAATTTACTGTTCAAGGGAGGAGGGTGTCCTTGGTGACTTAGGAATTAAATGGAAACTTAAGCCAAGAACCAATTCCTTTCAGGTACGCATTGGAACCAGCCGTCTGAGTCAGAGATCCACAGCTGTTGCAGGACTCAGAGTTGCTGCCTCCTGGAAAAGTGAGCTCCTAAGCAGGAACTGAGACCCCCAACATCTGTTGCCTCATACAGAGTTGAGATAGTGTATTTGTTTCTGAGAGAGGCAGTGGCTCTGAAGCAATAATCCTCCTTGACCTACAAAGAAAATTGTTGGAGCAGTGGGTCTTCTGTGATTTCAATGAGACTTCTGCCTGTAGCTACTTTGCCCAAGTCTGGGATGCATAACGACAATATGGTGCTTTTGTCAGATAAACCCTCATCAAAAAAGCCTCTGGTTTAGTGTGACTTCTTTTAGATATAAATTTTATGTGATTGTGCTGTCTGCCCTTGATAAAGTTGATCCGATTAGCTAATTTTAACCAAATAGGACAGATACATTATTCTCCTGTAAGATTTATGAAGGAAGAATCAAGACTGAATATTTTTTTATTATTATTTCTCACAATAGTATCAGTGTGGATAGTGTTTAACTTTCAGATTTTTTTCCTGAAGTTTTAATTCAGTTGTTTCTTTTTTAATACACAATTAGTCTAAAACCAATTTGCTTCTTGAGCCAAAAAGATTTTTTAAAAGATATAAGTTGATCTAACAATGTTATTCAGAGTTTTTTTGCTACGATATATGTTGTGTGAATAATAGCTCTGGTAGTACAGTGACTGATGTAATAACAGGAAGTTATTAGTTGGTATCAGTGTAATTCAGAACAGAAAATAACCCTTCATTCAGAAGGCATGTATAACATTTAATTCTATTTGACACTGAGCTGCAAGTGGTAAAATGAGCAAAAGATTCACTCAGTGAAAATTACCTATATTTTACAGAAATTACAAAATAGGAAAATGGGAAGAAAACAATAGCCAAGGCTTTAGAAGAACAAAGAAAATTACCTTTCTTTTATTACTGGGGTTTTTTAAAATAAAAACCCATGTTCTCTGTTCCACATCTTTTAAAGAAGAAACAAGTTCTATACAAGTGAGAGAAAAAAATCATCAAGAGGTTTCTTGAAGACTTAAACAGCAAACTACTTTCAAAATGCTAGTTGCATATTGATATTCTATGTCATTGTCAGCTAAATGCTAACAGCGTCATCTTCAGCTTATCTCTGCTTAGGTTAACAATGAGCAGCTGAGATGCAGCTACTGAAAGGTGGGCTAAAGCTTTGAACAGAAAGAAAAACTCTAAATAACTTTTCAGATCATGCCCTCATTTACTATCACAACAGCATAAAATGTTTAGATGTATGAAGCAGTTCACAGCCTTGTTGGCAACTGGAATGCCCCATTGCTTTCTAGATACTCAAGTTTGTCAGTGTCCATACTCCATTGCAAAGCAACTTGTGCCTTTCCCATTCAGAATAAGATTTAGCCACAGAAAGCCTTGCATTTCTGGTCTCCATGCTCAGTTACAGTAAATCTCTGTATTCAAGGTTAACACACTGATCTAAAAAAATCTAAAATTGCTTCCAACGCAGGAAAAAAAGGTAACACACCTTACTGGCATCACTGCATGTTACTTGACCCCTGGAAAATATTGAACTAGATTCAAAGATAGACATTTTCAAACTTCTGCACAGAATATTTTCTAGTTAGCTGGATAATGACATTGCTTTGATAGAGTGTTCACTTTCTGTAATGTCAGTGTTTTACTGGAATTGTGCCAGTGTACAGGAGGCAAAATTTTCTGGTGACATGTCATGAGCCTAGAATTCATTGCTACTGCCACTCCTCCTAATACTGGAGATTTTGTCTACATAGTTGAGGATGGTCTTAAACAATATGTTCACGTATGATGTTACCTGGGAAGTAGGAAAAAGCCTAATTAGCTGTTCATGCAGATGGACATTACTCTGTGAATGCAGTGGCTTAAAACAGGTGATTTTAACATTTATTGGTGAGTATCTGAAACCAAATGTGGTTATATAACATCAACACATAAATAGTAGACACACTTTTTCCTGCTTCATTCATTACTCTCAGTAAGGCTGGCAATAAAGAAGCTACTGCAGCTGTAGAATTTTACACATTATACTGCAAAATGTACTTTCATTCAGTGTTTTTCCAGAACATTATACAAAATAACCACTTTTGTTTGTTTATGTTATTTGTTAATTAGAAATAAAAGAGGCTATCCTACATCATCTATTATATATAAGAGAAATTTTAACTATTAAACACATAGTAAAATCCTTTGGATTTACCACTTGCTCTCAAAATTAAATCTCCAATGAAAAAAAAAACCCGCAACTTTTTTTCCCAAGCCTCATGTTTCAATACTCTCATTTGTTCATTCTGTATTATCATTTCCTTAAAAATTAAAATTCATAACCTAACAGCCATTGCAAATTGCATTAAGCCTTTACAATTAACCAAAGAACAAATAGATGAGTGGAGGGATTATTACATCGAAAAGTCACCTCAATAAGAAAATAAGCCATGTAGTCGCAGACATGGCAGGCTTCAAATTAATTCTAATTTTTCTGTGTCAGCAGTGAGATTTAAAATTCCTATGGAATATAAAAAAAGACTAATAGCATTCTTGACAATGAAAACTGAGGGAATGAGAACATCGATTGTATGAATAATTGATAAAATTACTTAATTGACACTAACCTAAAGACATATTTACACAAAAAAAGCATGATGATCAAGTGGTTGATTAAACATTTGATTATACAAAATAGAACTCTTTTTCACCTGTCTCTGGTGGACATGAAGAGATCATTTTACTCTGTAATTTGACAAAAAGAGGCAACGATTTGTGATGAAAAATTGGAACAGTTACAGGTTAAAACACATTGTTTCAAATACTTTTTACAGGAATCTGAAGAACAAACTGTAGTCAAAGATAACAGAATTAACACATTTTTGGAATACAGCTTGAATGCAGATTTTGACATCTCTTGATACCTCTGTGTTTTTATTCAAATAACACAAAGAAAACATTCTGTGTCACAGAAAAGCTTCAGGTTTCAAAAAAAAGACTTTTGGGGAGTTAACAGTTGAAAGCTAGGAAATTTCAGCCAGAAATCCAGAAATGTATTTTGATAAGGTAAAGGAAAACAACACCTGGCAAAAATGTTGCTCTTTTCCAGACCTATGAAGTCTGAATTGTGAGGATCATGCAAAGGCTGTCAGAACATCCTCAGCAAACAAAAGGAAGCAGCAAATGAAATCTGCAAATCTGAGCTTCATGTTTACATACATTAACATTTACGAATTACATAAAATTAGTTTACTCAAGCAGTTTTAGATTAGAGATCCAATGATGTGGCTCGAGTATTATAATCCTACTGCTCTCAACAAAAGAGGGCACAAAACAAAACTACAAGACACAGCTCCAGCTTCTAGCCTGGGTTATCAACATTAGGCTACACTGAAGTAAAAGAATAGTTTTTAAACTGGTGAACAATAGGTGTATTGCATTGTTCAATAGCTGTCTCAGCTCCACAGTCAAGTTCACCTACACACTGTAAAAGTTTGCAGAGAATCTTAAACACCTTCTGAAAAAGGTGATCCTCCCTGCTGTGGGTAGGAAGCAAAGCTTTTCTTACTGAAAGATGAGTTTGAGGGACTTGTAGTGAATAAACTCATTTGTCACAGAGAAAATACAAATTTTCAGTGAAAAAAGGGAACTAACATTGGAATGCCTGCCTTGTAATTCCAATTTGCACATCTAGATGCTGACTGTAAACATAGCTAAGATAAGCAAACAAGTGAAATTTCACTGGTTGTAAATTAACAGGGGCTACTCTAACTGCTGGGGAGAGCTACATCCCTAGACTTTCACATACAACTTTAAAACCACCACCCCCCAAAAAAGCAAGATCTCAGATACAAAGCAGCAAGTCAATATATAAAATTACACACCATATAATACAGTATGTAATATACTATACAATGTAACACAATACAGAACATATTAGTCTAAATACAATAATACAACAACAGATTTTTTACTCAGCTCCTTTTGCTAGAGCAAAGGGCATGAATCAAAGGGACCTTAAGAGATCATGAGTCAGTGTGAAGTTCTCAGTATTCTCAAAGGCAAAGCCAAAACACTGTCAATCTTGTTAGCATCGGACACAGAAGTCTGCACTTAGTTCTGCTCCTGTACATGTGTTAATGGCTATAAATTGGAGAGGGGAAGATTTAGACTAGGTATAAGGAGGAAATTCTTTACAGTGAGAGTGGTGAGACACTGGCACAGGCTGCCCAGGGAAGCTGTGGCTGCCCCATCCCTGGAGGTGTTCAAGGACAGGTTGGACGGGGCCTTCCGCAGCCTGATCTGGTCGGAGGTGTCCCTGCCCATGGCAGGGGGGGTTGATGATTTTTAAGGTCCCTTCCAATGCAAACCTTTCTAGGTATGAAANAGCTTGAGGCCATTCCCCCTCATCCTGTCCCCTGTCACTTGGGAGAAGAAGCCAGCACCCTCCTCTCCACAACCTCCCTTCAGGTAGTTGTAGAGAGCAACGAGGTCTCCTCTCAGCCTCCTCTTCTCCAGGTTAAACAACCCCAGCTCTCTCAGCCGTTCTTCTTCGTTGCTCTTCTCTGGACTCACTCCAGAGCCTCAACATCCTTCTTGTGGTGAGGGGCCCAGAACTGCACACAGTATTCAAGCAGCTTCTCACCAGCCTGCCCGAGACCTCCATAATCACTGGTAATGCCCCAGCTGTCATCTCCCTGCCAGCCTGCGTCGTGCTTCCAAATACCTGTAATCGACTCGCTGTAATTCCTGCCCTTCCTAAGAGCGCCGCCCCCCGCCTCCCGCCCAGCCCATAAAGAGCGGCGGGCAGGGGTCTCACGGGGCTGCCGGTCATGCACTGAGCGCCCGTGGGACTCGCCGCTGGACCCAGGGAGAACGCTGGGAGGAGGTGGTCGAGGAGGACGACGACGACGTCGCCTCGCCTCGGTTCAAGGTACTCCCCGCTGCTCCTCCGGTGGGGATTTGGGTAGCCGCAGCCTTCCCGCCCCACGGGAGGAGGGCTCGCCCCGCGCGGGAGCCCGTGACTGGAAAGCGAAGGAGTGACTCAAGGCATTTACCTTCGTACGATTTCTTTCCAGATGCAGAGGTGCGCTAGTTTCCTCTTTCTGTCTCTCATCCTTTGTGGCGCCCTGTCAGAAACGTTTGGACTGGTTTTCTCAGTAAGTACTGATTTCGCTGTTGGAGGTCCAGCCCCTGTGTCTCACCTCACAAGGAACAGTAAAACTCGCTAAATATAAAAAAATATTGGGCAGTAAACAGGTCTTTAGTTAAGATTGTGACTTTTGAGTACTAGCTGTCTTTTACTAAGTAATATGACTAAGGGGAAGAAAGTGTGTCTAGTTTATAGACACAGATTGAACAGGTGTCATATCTGGCATGACTCAGAAAAGGTGGTGTGTATGTGGACATTTTTATGTAAAGAGACTATCATGTAAATCCAAACAATTAAAAAATGTTGTTTAAGGAGATTATCAGCTGGTAATTAAACTTGGAGTATGAAGTCAAAATTTCTGCATCCGAAGTGTGATGTGCAGTTTCACCTACGTGGTGTAAAATCTGTGGCCACATAGGTGTCAGTAGCAAAACTATTGACTTACAGTGAGAGGGAGCAAGAGTTCACCATCAATATTTGCTTCAATTGGCTTTTAGTTTTAAAAACAGCTCTTGATTTCAAGCCTTCAAAAGAAACTTTCTACTAAAAGAATGTCCATTTGGGTGCTGTTTGCATTGTTTTCAGAAACTGCTGTGTAGTTCATGTAATAACACATATTTTTCTTTAAGGGAAAAGAAAAAAGGGGCTGGACTTTGAATAGTGCCGGTTACCTACTTGGGCCATGTAAGTCAAGCACACTTTTTTTTTTTCTTTTATTCCTGTATTATTTCAAAATGCAGAAGTTCTTTTTCCTGTGATTTAGTTGGCTGTAGTGTGCTACTCAGTTTTCTGATTAATACAGTAATTTTGTCTAAAACTGCAAGACTGAAGAAACTCATTTGGGAGAATGGTCATTTAAATATTTACATGCCTATTTTAGAATTGAGTTGTCTTGGACAGTAACAGTCCTTTTTGAAGGGAGAGTTGTGTTGTGAGGCTTTATATCTAGAAGCACATATGGTCACTGTGCTTCAAAACCATAATTTTCTTATAGTAAATAGCACACCCTCTCTCCCTACCTCCCCTACCTCTGAAAGTGTTACCAAATACCATCTTGGATGTCAAGGGAAAGACAAAAAGAAGTTATGTTTTGGCACTTTTCAATTTATTTCAGATTTCACCTTTAAATCTATTTGAAAATGCAGCCTGTCTTTTTTAATATACTAGTTGTTTGATTTTTTTTTCTCTTAAGGCAATACAAACTGAAGCAATAACATACAAACTCATGACTGTAAATATTAACAGTTCATTGTAAAAAGTATTTAATGTAAAGGGGCTTTAAAATACAAAATTGGTTTAGAAAGATGGGGAACCACAAATGTAGGTTATAAGAAAAGTGAAATGCAGTGCTAAGCTGTTTCAAATATCTGTCATTTTACCATTATTTCTTGCTAATGTAATAACACCCATTACCGATATTTCAGTATTTTCAGTCTCAACAATACATGATAAATACATACTATGACTCTCAATTCTTTTTAATTTACCTTAAAGATACCAAAACAAACAAACAAACAAGACTAATACATTGAAAATATATTAACTAGTGAGGTGAATGTCTAGAAGTATATTTGCCCTGAAGCAGATCTAACTAAATCAATAAAGGTACTGTTGGGGAATATACTTGTCAAAGTGCCATTTATCTAAGACTGAATAAGAGGAATCATCCTTTGTTGTAGATGTTATTGATCACCTTTTACTGATAAAGGAGATGCCCATTGCAAGGGAGAGGAAAGAGGCACCAGGGGCATATAAGAATAACCTTTTTGAAGGTTATTCATGTAAACTATTTGCGGGGGGGAGGGGGTTCTTGAGCAAACTCATTTGCAACATTTTCTAAAAACTAGAGGATAGAGTAGCAAAAACAATTTCCAAAATTACACGTGTGTGTGTAAACTTAAATTTTCTTTACATCTTCTTCTGAATTCAGTAACAGCTTCAGCAAGTATGTAGTACAGGACTGGGTCTGTAAATGGTATAAATCCTAAGCAAATATTCAGAAGAAAGGTAATTTTATTTAGAGGCACATTAATTGCTTCTTTGTCATTTTGTATGTAAAAAGTGCCCATCATGATCTTTTCCTTCAAATCCACAAAAATCAAGCAACATAGCAAAGGTTAAGACAATTAACTCCTCTGCTTTTTAATTTCTGTAGATGCAGTAGATAACCACAGATCTTTTAATGACAAACATGGTTTAACTGGTAAACGTGAAATACAGCCTGATGAGGATATGAAAGCAGGTAATGAAATTATGAAAGCCAGTAGTGTTGTTTTGGTTTTATGCTTAGTAATTTATTTTCTTGCTTTGAGTTAACTAACTATACGGCTATTCCTGCACTTTAACAAAAATCCTAATAAACATATGAAAGAAAGAAAAATTTGGCTATTCAGTGTGCTCTTTGTACATAGTCATAGTTTAAAACATCTTGGTGCTTAGGGGAAAAGTACCAGAGTTATGTTGCTTTTAAGGTATAATACATCACATTACTTTGAGTAAACTTAGGTTTTTTTCCTTTCATGTGTTCAAATAAATATTTGTAATGTCAACCTAGATTTTAGAGAGTTAATTTCCTTCAGCAAAGAAGCAAACTCATAAAGGACTTAGGGAAAGCAATAGAAGTTCTCAGATATTTTCTTCTTTAATTCTGATACTCCAGATTGCGTGAAACCAGGCCTCAGAACTGTATGGCACTGATTACGTTTTAACAGTCTTCACTGTTTTAAAAAGTAATTAAAAAATAAATTGTCTGTGTTTAAGTCTCACAGCATTTCCTTTATTTAAGCAAGATGGGTTATCTTCATTAAAAGACTGAGAACTGAAGTCAAGTCAATATGTTGTTATGAAGTTGCATGCATCAGAACTTAGTTAATAGCAATGAAAATGATGCAGCCTTCATCTGGGTTCAGCCTCTACAATGTATTTCTGTACTGCCTTAATGAAGAGAAACAGGACACTCTTCTTGAACACCTACCTCATGATAAGGTTTGGAAACTTCTAGGAAAAAACAAAAGAATGTTCCTTTCTCTAGGAAAAAAAAGAATGTTTCTTTCTCCTGTGGAGAAACTAAATCTGCTGCAGACCTCTGAAGTGAGCTGGAATGAATCTCATCTATAGGCTATCAAAGAATGATCTCTTCCTCACTGCAAATAAAGCAGTACTTACTTGAATACTATTGCATTCATCACTGCACTAATGAGGGAAGAAAAAGTTGCAGTCTCAGTGCTCTCACAGGCTATTTTAATCCATCCAGCCTAATGTAAGTGCAGCAAACACAAAATAAGCTAATAAAAAAGGAAATGTGCTTAATTATAATTTTATTGACATAATTACTTTGTAAGGAGAACAGAAACATTAATGCATTTAGTTTTTACACCTTCAGAATGACTACCAGTTTAGTTCTAGTACACTTTTATATAATGGGGTTTTGCGTGTGTGGTGTTTTGGGGTTTAATTGGTTTGTGTTTTGTTTTTAAGAAAAAAGGGAAATAAAAAGGAAGAACCTACTTCCTCAAACACTGGTGTAAAAATAATATTTTGACAGTAAGAAACAGTGTGAAAGGAAGGTATTTGTAGTATAACAGTGCAGGTGATGTTGCAAGATGTTGCCATGTGTGGATATACTACTAGCTCATTTTACAGGTACTCCTGAACCTGCATGATTACAAGAAAACCCAACTCAAGTTCTCTGGATGGGACCTGAAAATTACATATCTGCCTCTGTTATGAGTCCAATTTTAGATTCTTTTCTCTCATCCAAAGTTTTCTTTGAAAGTGAAGCTTATTATAGAGTTCCCATCCAAAGGGAATTTGTCTATTAAAAAACTGGATAAAGCAGGCTCGATTCTTATTTTAACTGAAAACAAAGGTTTTTTTTTAGTCAAATTCTACTGATTATTTACAAAACTATCTTAAAATGGCAATATAAGTACACCTTATTACTGTAAAAATTAATACAAAGGAGTTCTCTCTCTTCTTGAAAGACCACTACAAAATACACAAATGCTCCAGATAACCTAGAAGAACTTGTAAGATGTGTTAATTATATAACACTAGGTACAAGGGGGAGGGGGGGGAAAACTGAGTATAATCAGGAAAATCTTTCAATTCCGTGAACATAACTGTTTCTTTACTAGAGTCCACAAGTAATTTGCTATACAGTATTAAAGCTAATAGCAGAGTATATAGAAATACACATGTACAATATGCTCAAGTCACTAAAGGCAAATATTTATCCAATAAATACCACATTGATAATAAAATCTGGGTCAGTAAACTACTAATATAATAATGATTAATCTCAGCAAAAATCCATAACAGGTTTCTGAGATTAAGCGTGTCCCCTACCATAACATTAAAGGGACAGTATATTCAGTGTTGTAATAATGGACTGTCAGTCAAATAATGGTACCAATCTGTTGTGCAGCGAACAGAAAACCTCAGGGAAGTCACCTACCCTTTGTTCTGTAACATAAACCAATTCTCTATCCTTTTGGTGAAAAGCAAGATATTTCTTTGTTTATTTTGAACAGACGAACACATACTTCTCAACCCCCCAGGGAGCTTGATAAATTAGGTTATTTATAAAGCATCAAAAGACTACTTTGGCAAAAGGAAAGAGGAACATGTTGTTCTAGATACATAAACAGAAATGTAGCTTTCCGAGCTTTTAGTAAAATCCCAAGCCTAGTATTTGGGATACAAATCACTTCTACANTGTCCAAATAAATATTTGTAATGTCAACCTAGATTTTAGAGAGTTAATTTCCTTCAGCAAAGAAGGAAACTCATAAAGGACTCTTCCATTAGGGAAAGCTATAGAAGTTCTCAGATATTTTCTTCTTTAATTCTGATACTCCAGATTGCGTGAAACCAGGCCTCAGAACTGTATGGCACTGATTACGTTTTAACAGTCTTCGCTATTTAAAAAAGTAATTAAAAAATAAATTGTCTGTGTTTAAGTCTCACAGCATTTCCTTTATTTAAGCAAGATGGATTATCTTCATTAAAAGACTGAGAACTGAAGTCAAGTCAATATGTTGTTATGAAGTTGCATGCATCAGAACTTAGTTAATAGCAATGAAAATGATGCAGCCTTCATCTGGGTTCATCATCCAAAGTTCAGCCTCTACAATGTATGTCTAGACTGCCTTAATGAAGAGAAGCAGAACACTCTTCTTGAACACCTACCTCATGATAAGGTTTGGAAACTTCTAGGAAAAAACAAAAGAATGTTCCTTTCTCTAGGAAAAAAAAGAATGTTTCTTTCTCCTGTGGAGAAACTAAATCTGCTG
Source organism: Piaya cayana (assembly GCA_013389865.1). NCBI lineage: Eukaryota > Metazoa > Chordata > Aves > Cuculiformes > Coccyzidae > Piaya > Piaya cayana. The sequence continues at coordinate 69,755 of WAAB01007556.1, read as the reverse complement.
CAGACCTCTGAAGTGAGCTGGAATGAATCTCATCTATAGGCTATCAAAGAATGATCTCTTCCTCACTGCAAATAAAGCAGTACTTACTTGAATACTATTGCATTCATCACTGCACTAATGAGGGAAGAAAAAGTTGCAGTCTCAGTGCTCTCACAGGCTATTTTAATCCAGCCAGCCTAATGTAAGTGCAGCAAACACAAAATAAGCTAATAAAAAAGGAAATGTGCTTAATTATAATTTTATTGACATAATTACTTTGTAAGGAGAACAGAAACATTAATGCATTTAGTTTTTACACCTTCAGAATGACTACCAGTTTAGTTCTAGTACACTTTTATATAATGGGGTTTTGCGTGTGTGGTGTTTTGGGGTTTAATTGGTTTGTGTTTTGTTTTTAAGAAAAAAGGGAAATAAAAAGGAAGAACCTACTTCCTCAAACACTGGTGTAAAAATAATATTTTGACAGTAAGAAACAGTGTGAAAGGAAGGTATTTGTAGTATAACAGTGCAGGTGATGTTGCAAGATGTTGCCATGTGTGGATATACTACTAGCTCATTTTACAGGTACTCCTGAACCTGCATGATTACAAGAAAACCCAACTCAAGTTCTCTGGATGGGACCTGAAAATTACATATCTGCCTCTGTTATGAGTCCAATTTTAGATTCTTTTCTCTCATCCAAAGTTTTCTTTGAAAGTGAAGCTTATTATAGAGTTCCCATCCAAAGGGAATTTGTCTATTAAAAAACTGGATAAAGCAGGCTCGATTCTTATTTTAACTGAAAACAAAGGGGTTTTTTTAGTCAAATTCTACTGATTATTTACAAAACTATCTTAAAATGGCAATATAAGTACACCTTATTACTGTAAAAATTAATACAAAGGAGTTCTCTCTCTTCTTGAAAGACCACTACAAAATACACAAATGCTCCAGATAACCTAGAAGAACTTGTAAGATGTGTTAATTATATAACACTAGGTACAAGGGGGAGGGAGGGAAAAACTGAGTATAATCAGGAAAATCTTTCAATTCCGTGAACATAACTGTTTCTTTACTAGAGTCCACAAGTAATTTGCTATACAGTATTAAAGCTAATAGCAGAGTATATAGAAATACACATGTACAATATGCTCAAGTCACTAAAGGCAAATATTTATCCAATAAATACCACATTGATAATAAAATCTGGGTCAGTAAACTACTAATATAATAATGATTAATCTCAGCAAAAATCCATAACAGGTTTCTGAGATTAAGCGTGTCCCCTACCATAACATTAAAGGGACAGTATATTCAGTGTTGTAATAATGGACTGTCAGTCAAATAATGGTACCAATCTGTTGTGCAGCGAACAGAAAACCTCAGGGAAGTCACCTACCCTTTGTTCTGTAACATAAACCAATTCTCTATCCTTTTGGTGAAAAGCAAGATATTTCTTTGTTTATTTTGAACAGACGAACACATACTTCTCAACCCCCCAGGGAGCTTGATAAATTAGGTTATTTATAAAGCATCAAAAGACTACTTTGGCAAAAGGAAAGAGGAACATGTTGTTCTAGATACATAAACAGAAATGTAGCTTTCCGAGCTTTTAGTAAAATCCCAAGCCTAGTATTTGGGATACAAATCACTTCTACATCACTTGAGGGGCTTATTGGGAACAAAATCAGGCTACATAAAGAACTTCGATTTTGCATAGCTGATGATTGTCTTTGCTAAATTTACATTTAATCTCAGTCTAGTGGACACAAAGCAGAGGTGAGAAGAGAGGATAACACTCTTCTGCAATGGCGCTCATAAGGCCGTAAAGACTATGACCATTAAGGTGCCAAAGTAGCTTCTATGCTGGACTATGTTGATTCTGTTACCTAGTTTAACATGGCCTTGCTCTTTAATGAAGTTAGGTTTTTCCATTAAGGATTTTAAGGAAAAAGATTTCAGATGATAGGTTTTTTTCAGAGTACCGATGAACCTAGCTGCAGTGTCACATACTATAAGTCTTTATACCCTGTTAACAGTAAGTAATAACCAACTTGTTTTTATAGGGAAACTTGGAGGACCCCTGGCTGATGAAAACATTGTGCGCACAGTAAATGAATTTTTGACTTACTTGCATCTTAAAGGTTGGTGACTACCTTTTTAATCTATTGCATGTTATGGTGTGAAAATTGCTGAGAAGATAAGACTATCCTTGAGTGTACATGCCCACTATAGATTTGAACACATGAAACTTTGTACAGTACCTCTGGTTGAGGAGAAGCAACTATTGATTCCATTTTAGTGTGCTTGAGAATAGGCTTGATTTAGAGAGTGCAGATAGTCTTGCCAAACTGCAGGTCAGTGAGTATGCAACGTGCTGGGGTTTCTAGTACCATTTGATTACTCTGGGCACTGTGAAAATAACAGCTACTACTAAAATTGTATGGACCAAGATTTTAGAACAGTTGAAAACAAACTAAATTGCGCCTGATTACATGGGAGTTAGTATAAAATAATTCAATAACAAATTAAATAAGAACTCAGTTTAATGTCAAGAACAGTTTGTTGAAATTCTGAAACGCTTCTTAGTGACAGAAGAAACTACAATAAAGTCACATTATAAAATTTCAATAGTACCAATCTGAATGTTGGTCAACAGCTCAAAATTCTGCTAGTAAAAAGACTGGTCTCAAAATTGTGACAAGAATCATAAATCTGATCTTGCTGTTGATTCTTTAAGAATGATAGCTTTATTACAGCATTAAGTGAAAAAGAAATCTGGCTGCTCCTGAGTTTTTGTCAATTTTGCTTTTTAAAAAATCCCTATAATTCTGAGCTTTAAAAAAACCCTCTTCAGCCCTTCTAAAACTATCTACAAGATGTTCTAAAACATAGTAACAAATGCAAATGTTTAAAGAATGCTTAGAAAGTAGACAATTCAATAAATCTGTAATTTCAGTATTCTTACCTTTTATACAAAAAATTATAAGCAATTTTGTGGGAAGTGTGTGCTGTGGAGCAGTTATAAAGAACTATGTCTTACATTTGTATTTTAATTTTCTTATTAAAAGAGACTTTAAAGATATCTGTTCATTTTCTGCATATCTAGGAAACAAAATTCAAGATCTCTTTTTTCCAAATGATTTTCTAAATGACTTGCATCTGCCCAAGAGAAATAATTCTCACCCAGTGTTTATTGAATCAACTTTGCTCTCGAAACAAAACCTCTTATGGTTAGTATTAAGGGCCTGAGATATTTAAAATATGTATTTAGCTTATTAGCATGTATTTTTACTGTGGATAAAGTAATAGCTTGTTTATTGTGCTACTTGCTGTGAAGATGAGCCCTAAACACGCCTTTACCCTGCTTATACGAGCCTAGGAAGTGAAACCAGTAACCAGGCATGACAGGAACAGTGTGAAACATATTGAGAAGTAGCTTAAGAGCTGTTAAGTTCGGCAAGAAAATAAACTGCATCTCACAGAAATAAAAATAAGCTCATTTGTAGTGGAGAGGAATTATAAAGGCTGTACTGTAACACTAAGTTACAAGTCCTTGTTCAGGATAATGATGACAAACAACTATTTTTAGTCAGAAAAGGTGGTATATTCTGTCCTCATAAAAAAGGAATCTCCAGGTCATATAAAATGGCTTCCCCCTGAGACAGTTTGTGTATTCCCAGATTTAAGAAGTGTGGAATGTTGTCATATTATTGCTTAATAAAACTTGTTGGTCAGACCTAGTACAAACTGTTATGCAAAATCAGAACTGTAGATTTGGGAGGTGAAAAACCATACTTTATTGTGGTAGAGACATTTGAACATTTTTGCTCAAATGAAATTTTGTTACATTAGATATATTGGTTTATGTGTGTTCCTTTAGGGGAAAGGGAAGAACTCCCACTCCTGGCATTCAGATTCAGGGAATTGCTATTCAGATTAGACATACAATTCAATCTGCAAGATAAAGTGGATATTTCAACTAAATATCTTGATCATAACTAAAAAATGGCCTATAGCTCTTTCTCTTGAAAATGATTCCCTCCAGATTTTAAGGCTTCCCATGTAGAGCAGGCTGTAGAACAGCAGCCAGAATTGGATAATATTAAAACTTTTGAGATGATGGGATCCAGTAATATCAATTGATGCAATAAAACTGAAATAATGTCACTGTCATTCTGTTACAGCTGTTTATAAAAAGGTAGAAGGAAAGGAGGAAGAAATTCTTAAACATTCAAAAGAAAAAAACAATCATTTATAAATGAAAATATGGAAAGTTCAAGGATGTACCCTTTATAACCGAGAGAAAAAAAGACGAGTATAGTCCTGAAATTGGATTTAATTGTTTAATTGCTAAGATTAATATGCATACTTACATGTGTTAATTTTTTTTATTCTTTGCAGATGTGGGAGCACTGGATAAACTACCTGCACCAGAGGAAACCAACCAGTCTTGAATAATGTTTTGGTTTTTTTGTTGTTGTACTGTAGATTTAGGTTGAATTCTAAACAGAATATCCAAATGAGCTGAAGATGAGAAGCAATGTTTGCATTAATCTGATAAATGGTAAACAGCATCCTGCCCTCTCGTTTTTGTTTGTTTAGGATTTATTTTTAACTCTCCTGTGATAGTGTAAAATTTTGCCATGGTAAAATTTTTCTGTAGGTAAATGATAAAATAAAAATAAAGAGCAAATACATAGTTTCATTTTAAAAATAAATATGTAACAGCGCAAAGTAAGTCATATACAAAGCCCAGGTTAAATTGTAGAATTACAGTGCCTCTATACACTGCAAAATTACAGTAAAAATAAAACATAAATACAACAGATTGAGTACTTTAGCTAACGAAAAATAAGAACAGTCACTTCAAACTGTTGCCATGCAGAGCATTTTAGGATACATATCTGTCTTTACTTCAGTGCTTCATTGAAAATTTACTTCCGGTTCATACTTTCATAAACTCATAAATAAACTCATGTTCTTTTTCAATTTCATATTATTTGCCTGTAATAGAGTGAGCCACTGATGAAGCATAACTCCATACAATAGAAATTTAACTGTCCTGTACAGGTGATAGGTTTATATAAAACCCCATGTGTACCATTGCTTTTCCTGTGTTGCCAAGAATACTGGCTCTGGATTCTTTAATGAAGAAACTCTTCTATTCACTCCAAGATTTAAAAAAAAAAAAAAAAGTTTTATAAGATACTTTAGTCTGAGTCCTGAAAAGCATTTGAATACATGCTTAATCCCTACAGAAGAACTTTTATGTACTGCAACAGGAATGCTAGGCCTATACACAATAAGTATCATGTCAAGAATGAGGAAAGGTTTGGAAAGATACAGTGTCTTAGAATGTTTTTTCACATTCAAATAACTTTCTCTGCTTAATGCAATGAAAAAGCATCCTTTCAAAATGCTGCTGTGTGCTAGGGTGCATAGACTTAGAAAAATCTTGCAGAACACTATTACTTAATGTGTTTTCCACTTCTAGCATATCAGATTACATTCTAGGTGTCAAGCCATTAGTGTCTAATTTGAACCCAGAATCTTATCTCACCTTGTCAATCAGCTTGTGTTCTTCCTTTAATAATTGCTCTGATCTAATGTTTACCGTCCAAAGTGTACGAAGTACACATTGGATTCAATGGACATTTGAGCACATTTCCCATGATAAACTTGAAGCAGAGGTCACTAAATTCAAGAGATGTTCTTTTTATGGACTTCCATGAACTTTGGTTCATTGGCTGCTAAGAAACAGTATCCTTTTGCAGAACTTGGTAACAAGTCATCCTTCTATGGCAAAGCAACTGAATTTGTGATTAAATAAAAAAACATTTTCTTAGCATTGAATTTATTTTCTTTTGAAATAGGGTAAGAAATTGAGTTTAGAGAACAGTTATTACTTAAATAAAATAGCATGGTGTCAGCTCTTTAAAGTTGGAATGGTTGTGTTAGAATGTTTATTGGAAATTATGAAATTTGAGATTATTTGAAATACTGAAAACTCATTGGATCAAGTTCTTGGAATATTTACATCACTATCTAAGCAAGGAGGTCCACAAGCACTAGTTGTACAGGATGGATAGATTTAAAAAAAACAGAAAGGATCACTTTAATTATCAGAAGCAGTCACATTCATTTAAAGATTTCTGCATTCAAATACATACTGGCAATATGCCAAAACACAGACAGAAGTAAGATTTTCAGACTCTTTCTTCCGCTTCTATGGCTCGTATTTGCAAAAAAGCAAAAACAACAAAAGAGCATTCTAGAAAAATTTTAGTAACACCATTTATTAGCATTTTATTAAAAGCATGCCTTACATTGCTACATCTCAGACCTATATTCTGCAAGTACTTGGAATGACAAAGTCTTCTTCCAAGACGAGCCTGATAGAAGATGGCCTTTAAAACCACAATTTGAAAGCATTTGGTTGCAACAGGTCAAAGAGAAAAGAAGATGGGAGAAGTTTCAGTAGATAATAATAAAAAATCTGAAACTCGTTCCTCCTCATTTTTTTCTCATTTGCATATATTGTATCCCACTTTTGTGTAGCATTAGGTCAAACATATCTGCACTATTAAAACAAACACTAAAGTCTGAAAAAGTAACATTTTGTTGTAATGTTTGCCAGTGATATAAAATTACTCAGCATGCAAATTTAGCTCTGACAGTGAACAGAAGGCTTGCGTGATGCTGAATGACTGGACAATAAAATGGCAGATGAAATTATGTGGTGATGCAAGCAAAGTAATATACATAGAGAAAAACAGTTCTAATTTTGCATACACATACTGATGGTCTAAATTACCTCTGGAAAAATAGCTTAAACTCTGTACTTCGTCCTCTAAAAAAAACATGATTCTAAACTTCAGCAACAGTTAGAAAAGCAAGTAGAATATCAGGAATTGTAATGAAAGTAGCCAAAATCAACCCAGAATACATCATTATGCCACCACTGCCAACTGTGACATCAGTTGCACTGAAAAAAAACCCCAAACAAACAAAACCCAAAACAACAAAACACTGTGGAACCAGAAAAGCTAAGAGAAAAGTGACAAAAATCTTCAGCAACAGGAGAAGACTTCTATACACAGAGGCACTAAATAGATTGAGATTTTAGCTAGAGAAAGAGACTAGTAAGGAGAGAGATAGTTCTCTTGCATATTGTGGTAGAAGTGCTCGGTGAATTCACTTCTTTATATCACACACCATTTAACAATTACCTGATAAAGTTGTGAAGTAACATTTTTCAACCCACACATTTCTATACACCTCAAGATGAAATTGTGTTACTAACAGGCACAGGACATCGTGGAGGTCATAGGTCTCGAGGGAAGCAGTTATATTCACAGAAGATGAGTCCTTCAAGGTCCAAATGAAACCACTATCTCAAAAAGCCCAATCAAATTGGTTCTTAGAACAGTATTGATACATGGGCACAGAGCTATTAAAAACCTTAGAATCTAATCCATAATTCAAGGATTAATTTTCATCTGCACAGCATCTGATGCCAGCTTAAAAAAGAAATTTGGAAAGTACAGATTTTTGGCTAAGAATTCTACAAAAATGAATACTATCTATAAGCAAAAAGGTTTATCTTTATGGAGTGTTTCTCCTGTCAGGTAGTCTTACTAAGACACACTTAAACACAGAACAGTTCAGCATAAAAGAGGGTATTTCTCCTGGTAAATTGCCATAAAATAGTCTATTCAGATTAGGAAGCCATTAAGCAGCTGACAAGATACACCTGTTTTCCCACCTGTCTACTGATGGAAAGGTCAGACTGCAAAATTAGCATAGAAGAAGTAAATAGGACTCAGAATACTGAGGGCATTTGAGGGGTCTTGATACTGTGGTTGACATAATTCCACTTTCAAGTTTAACGTTGTCATACTTACACCCAAGCTACAGCCCTTTTTGCCTGGCTTTCTAAGATAACTAAGAAGCTTCGTACAAGTTAGTTTACAAAAGATTCTGTCAATTTCTTAGCTGTTTTTCTGGCTTTCAAACAAGATGAGGAGTTATGATATGAGATGGTATATGAAGCAACACATCAATAGCTGACTGAAAAAGCGACAAATTTATTTTTACGCTATTTCAGAATACATGATACAAAAAGCTAACAAACTAGAAATGGACATCATGTACTTTGTGATTTGTCAAGGATACAAATCACCTCAGGAGATTCCTAAGACAGATGTGAGGATTAAAAAAAAGTTTAGAGCTGAGTGTTATCAGCAGAACAAATGATTTTTCACCAGAATTCAAAGTACATTATTAGACTGCAATACTCCTATTGCTGTTTTGTGTTCAATCATTTATTTTTAAATAAATACAAATAATAATTCTGATACTTATTTTTGTGATGACTGAGTATGACATGGACCAGCCAGAGAAAAATGCAGCTCACAGGTTGCTCAAGTGCTCAGCTTCAGTAGTTTGGTATATGAATGTCAGTTGTTAATATTTTTTAATACCTCAGATCATAGGGTATCTGTCAATTCATGTACAACACTCAGCATCTCACAGAAATGATCCTTAAAAAGCCAGAATTGAGATGCAGATCAGAATTATTTTTTCTCCTTGCTTGTAAAGCACTACATTGTTCCCAAATACTTAATCAAATTCCCTTGAAATTCAACTCACAAATGTTCATTATCTGTGGCATTTCTAATTGAACTCATCTCCACAGATTTTCTGCTAATTAAGTACTTGCAAACCATACAGATTTTCTGAGTGCTAGAAGACATAAGTCTCCCATGAAATTTCTGTCAGGGGAAATTCTAAAACACCAGAATACAATCTTCCAAAAATTAGAATAAACCATTACTATTCTTTCTTACCTTTGGTATAGCTTCCAATATAAATGTTGTCTACTTGTCACTTACAATTAAATAATTGTTTTAGAATGGATTGCTTCTGTAATTTCCCATTCAGAATGTTTATGAGGTCATATATTTGCCTGAAATTATTCTATTTCATTAAAAATATATATCAGAAAATAATTGATCTGATTTATGAATATAATAGCTACTATTTGCATATACCAATATTTGGGCACTGGAACAGCTGCCCAGGGAGGTGATTGAGTCACCTTCCCTGAAGGTGTTTAAAAGATGGGTGGATGAGTTGCTGAAGGGCATGGTTTAGTGATTGATAGGAATGGTTGGACTGGATGATCCAATGGGTCTTTTCCAACCTAGTGATTCTGTGCAATTCAGTGTAAAGGTAGTATTTCTTGACAAAGATTTAAAACTGAAGCTCTGATTATTTATGTTAATATTAATTCCTATGCCTTTTTGTAGAACCAACATCTTTGATTACTATTTATTGAAATGTCAGTGATTGGGAATCACACCTTGCTTCTCTAAACTCAGTTTTATAGAGACGTTCTGTACCTCTTGAGCTCCTAATCTGAAAGATAGCTGATTTTAGAAATCATTTGCTTTCTGGTGGTTTTCATATCTATTTTTCTCTGTAGCTATTAGAACCCTACTCACAATATCCCCAGAGGTTTATATGAGAATTTCATGCACCTCTTCTGCAAATTAGTGTTTGGGGACACTCATATTGGGCAACTTCTTATAGGACTTTTCAAGGGAGCTTTGGGCACATGAACTAAAGAGGGCAGTTTCTGCTAAGCAAAGATCTGAACCACCTTCTGCTCACTACTAGCTAAAGGGTGAAACCAGGCTCTGAATCTAGAGTAAACTTTTAGATTGGATATCTTGGTTTGCTTCTTCAAATCAAGCAGAATGAACTCTGGCCCTGAGACTTAGAAAACCAGTAGGAGCACACAGGAAAAAATAAGCATGTTTTTACAGCTAAGTGTTACCTATTTGCACCACTTTTCAAAGCACACTTTTGCAAAATGTGCCTGCTTTGCTATCATGCTGATCACCTACTTAGTCACTGTTTAAAAATACATCTCTTTAAAGACAACAAATCCAAAACCCTGACTATAAAACTCAGTATAGTGGTACTGATGACCTCGAAAGTAGGTTTACACTAGTTAAGATCTACCCTTATCCAGTTATAAAAAACACGCTAATTTTAATAAATCCCAGATCTTATGCTGAATATAATTTCAGAAATAAAAGCTATGTTCTCCTTATTGCACAAGAATTACTCTTCCTTCCCACCGGAAAAGTACATTGTTCTTTAAATACATCTGTCACACTGGTCCTTCAGTACTAGTGACTAATTCTAGCCATTAAAAAATTATACTGTGTCTATGTATTTTTTAGAAACCTCTCCATATATGTGAAATCTTACTTCATTTTTTATAGTTCTAACTATATAATCTTTTTTTTTTTTTTCAAAATATTTACATTTTTCTCTACCTTTTCGTCCATTTTTTGTTTGGATTCCTTTTTCAGTACCTAACATAGACACCATTCTATGATTCTCTCGCCGTAACCTTCAAACATCTGTTTCCAAACCCCAGGTTGATTAAATATTAATGTTAATAATTATTTTGGTATTTTCCTACCCACTCTAGCTAGCTACAAGCATAAAACACAGTAAATACCAATAACTAATATTTGTGACAGTGTTGACAAGTCTAGATGAAGGGAAGAAGGCGTAACATATTTTTTTCTTTGTATGATTTGTAGTAGCTAATATGCATATGCATTATTCCTTGCTTCAGCCAGACAGAAAGGATGCTTCCCTTTGTGGGAAAAACAAAAAATTAAATGAATCCTTTTAAACAACTCAGCGTTTTGTGAATTCAGAGTGGAATCATATCTGTAGACAGACTTGAGATATATTTTTCAGAAGATTCAAAGCAGTAAAAGATACTAAACTCCTGTTTTCAAAATTGATTCAAGAATAAAGTTTCTTTGAGGCATTAGTTTATTTTGAGATGCAGAAACAAAGTTGACTGGATTTATTGGGGCATGTAAGGATGTTAGGTGTTGAACTACTGACAAGATTTGAAATTTCATTTTACTCTTAGTTATATGCAATCTAATCATTATTATAGCAAGAACTTGTGTGCACTTACAGATTTGACGTGATAGTAATCCGAGTTTTAGGATGACAAAATACATTAAAAAATCTGAGCCTTTCTAGGTGAAAGCCTGGAAAATACTTCTAACTTGTACTATCAAAAGCTAGTCTTTGTCATTACTGGTTTACATATATGTAAGCACAAGCGTGGCATTAGGCAGCAAATAAAATTATCTTGCACAGCATCTCAAGTCCAAAAACTGCTAGCAAAATGGCAAGGTAAATACACATCAACTCTCACTTGCAGTACACAGAACACCTTGTACTGGCAAATAGAGTCAGGCAAGTTTGCATATGCTATGACAGTGCCGGGGTCCCCACAGCAAAAATAAACAGAGGCAAGGAAGGATGGAGTTTATGATGCAGAGAGCATAAAATCTCCTCTGGAAGGAGACTTTGGCATCATAATGCTTATAAATGTGCTAGAAACTGGGACTTGCACTTCCTTCTGAAAACAATAATTTTATGCTACACAATCTGGGATAATCTTTTACAGAACTCTGTTTAGAATTAATAATACTAAGACCACATAAAAACTTAAAATTGTGGTTTTCAGCAGGAAAGACCTTCCTTTAGAAGAACGAAAAGATAAATATAAAAGGTAGCACTGAATATACATTCATGTTCTGGGAAAAGCCAGAGTACTGTATGCACAACCCTGTATATGTGAATCCCTCATCATTACCTGGCATCACAGCACTTCCATTCTCAGCTCTCTAATGGTACTTCCTAGAAAAATCACAATCAGAAAAGACACAGGATCATTTTCTATTCAGTTGTGCCTGCCCCAAAGCTCTATTAACAATTAGGTTTATAATTCAGTCATGAGTTGGTCACATATATCAATGGCACTGCACTGTACGCAGCTTTAGAAGTTTTGATGACAGATGGTTTTTGTCAACTTTTAAAATTTGGAAATAATAATTGTAAAAGAGCTTGGTAAAATAGAGCTACGGAATCATGGAACACCTTGAGCTGAAGGGATCCATAAGGATCATTGAATACAATGCCCTGTGCCTTGCAGGACTATATAAAACTAAACCATATGACTAAGAACATGGTCCAGATGCTCCTTGAACTTGGACATGAAAAGGCTGTTTCAGTGACTTCTGGGTGAAGAAGAGTTTCCTAGTGTCCAACTTAAACTTCTCACTGATTCAGCTTCATTCCATTTCCTCATGTCCTGCCAATGGTTACCAGAGAGAGGAGATCAGCACCTGCCCCTCTTGAGGAAGCTGTAGACTGTGACAAGGTCACCCTTCAACCTTCTGTAAGCTGAACACACCAGGTGGTCTCAGCTGCTCCTCATAAGTCTTGCTCTCTGCAGGGCTGCTCTCCAGCATTCCGCCCCACTTGCTTGGTATCTTACTACTGTGGAGCTAGAATACCAAAGGTTAGGGTGGTAAAAACTGAAACAATTACTTGATTTCTGAGATTTCTGTATTTATACCTGTTGAAAACCCAGTCTTAAGGGGTAATGTAAGAGTAGATGTTTTTTCAAGGATGACTTCATGTTGCTACTTGGTTTATTTGTCTATTTGGGGTTTATTCTCAACAGAGGCAAACCACTACAGCTGAAATAGGAAGCTAACAATATGCTGCTGAGATTCTGGAAATCAACAGCAGTAAGTGGACGTGCCTGTGGTTTCTGGATTTTCTTTTTCAGTGATAAAGATACATACAGTGTTTAAACTGCAGTATTTGGAAGTAAGCGTATGCCAGCAGTGACTTGATTTTGTGCCTACCTTGAGGCTGACACTTTTTTTTAAAGTGAGTAAAGGAGAAGTTTTGGAGATTGATGCTAATGTTGGAGATAGATACATACTGCAGCTGCTAAATTTGTGTCAAGAAATGATTTTTTTTAAGGCTCTATACAAGCAAAAATATGGCCTCTGGTAATCCTCAGCGCTTTGGTAGTTGTTGCTTTATTAATTTATACAAGAGAAAACATAGAAGAAATCTAAGGAGAAATTCTAAGCAAAATTCTTTTTTATTCAGAATCTAGTTCTTACATGACAAGAAACTATTTTGTCATTGTATCCTCTCACAACATAAATAAATAAAAAAAATTCAAACCAACCAATCTACCAAAGAAATGCCAGGAATTCCTCACAGAGGCACTTCTTTTCCCACTTGCAAGTCCAGTAATTCTTGTGTTCTTGTAATTCAGCTTGTAAAGCTATTGGGTAGGAAAGAAATGCAAAAGAGTTCATCATTATTATGCTTCAGGTCACAGGAAGGTTAGCTGCTCATAAATCATATCTGGAGCGCTTGTTTCCAGATCTCCACTGTTAAAAGTTTCCACAATCCCTCCAACAAGGTAGACAGTGACTGCTTAACTGTGTTTTATTAGTAGAAAGTGTTTCCTAATATAGAACTGAACTTCTCTTTCTGCCTTTTCTACCAAGAACTTATTTTATTGACCATGGACATGGGAATAATTTTTCCCTTTGCTGTTGAACCAGTATGTGTCAAGACAGTTACTATGGTCTCTCATGCAACCCTTTCAGATTCTTTTTCTAAAGGGAAACAACTATGACTTACTGAAATTTGAGGGAAACATTGTAAGGGTTTCCAGAATAAAATGTTCAAGTATTTGCAGGATAAGTTTATCACTTTTCTTTTTTTTAAGAAATAAATAGCTTTGATTTTAAAGGCGTATGCAGAACATGTGTGATGGTTTGGGTGAAATCCCCCTGCCGAACACCCAAATTTCACAGTAGTCTGCAGCCCCCCTTCCTTTTTTCCCCCACCCCCCTGTACAAGCCCAAGAGAAGGGAGAAGGAAAGAAAGAAAGACTGAAATGCTGAAAATGAGCAGACCAAAGCTGTACGATTATATACACATGTATTAACACTTATATGCAACTAGAATACCATGTACAGAGAATAAGAGACCCCCGGAAAAACCTCCCCCTGCCCCGAAGGGAAATAAGGATCCGAAACAGCAATAAAAGCTAACAAAAGAAAATCTCACTACTCTCCTTAGACAGCAGGACTTCATTAAGCAACCCCCCGGCACTCCGTGCCGCTCAGAGTCCACAAGGCCCCACTCCTACACACGAGCAAGCCGACAGCAGGGAACTTTCTCACAGGGCTCCTGGAAGAGAATAGAGAAGAGGAGTGTCTGACCTTGCTGATTTATACCCTGGTTTACGTAGAAAATCGCATGGAATACTGGAAGATGTAGTTCTTTCTCAGCCACAACCTGGCTATTAAGGAGGGTCTAAAATCAAACCATCACAACATGTTAGGGATGGTTATTCTTGATGCTTTAGTTCTCTATTTTTTGTGCATCCAGCTGAAAGCAAAGGACAACTGTACAGCAGATTTAGAAGTATACATGTCCTATTCTTCTGAGTGCAATAATAGACGGCCTAAATGTCCACAAGGTGGTAACAGTGCACTAATAAAAAAGCTCAAGCGTATTTAACAGAGCAGGTTTAAATCAATACAAATGTCTGATTTACCAAAAACTGTATTTGCAAAGAACAGTAGTGCCTTTAGAAGTGTGGAAGTGAAAACAACTAATAAAAAATAATATCTTGAAAAAGTAATAGGGCAGCTTCTGAAGTATATCTTTCTGTTAGTGCAAATCTCACATCAGAAATAAGCTTTCTTGTAAATCTGTCATCAATAAAGACTATTTCCTTTATTTTACTTATTTGAGGGAGATGTAATATCTTGCTAGTCAGAGCACTAGTATAAGAACAGAAAAATAAATTACATAGAGAAGATAAAAAATATTCTTTTTCTGGATTTGAAAAGTGTCACCCCAGGTGACTGTGATCATTGTTGATGTGGTTGCAAGATTCTGGAGCTATAAATGCCAATGTCACTTTGGAGGCAATTGCCCATTTATTGGTGTAAAACCTTATATGTGGAGTTTCGAGGATCAGTGTCATGGGTGCTGTCAGGGAAGAAATAAGTGCTGAGGGATATACAGTTCCCAAGACTGTACTGAAGCAAGATTTCAACAAATTCCAACAATGAAAATGTATTTGTATTTCATTTTAAAAAAAAAAGAGCATATTACTGAGAGCAATCAGGAACCTCAAAAAGTAAACAGTGAGTATTGCCTCGTAAGGAAAGTGAAAATATGCAGCTGTTTTCTGCTTCTGTTTCTCATTAGGCAATAAGCTACATGCAACCAAAACTTCCTTAGAGCCAAACAACACCTTACAAACTACTGTGCTGATTCATCTGAACAGCTCTGAGGTTCCTCTCATTCTGAAAACGTTGTAAGCACAACCAAAAACTCCAGGCTGCATCTGAACAAGACAGTCTCAGCAGCAGTAGAATGTGGGGATGGTGATTTGGATGAGCCAGAGAACCACTGGATGCAGGCATAATTTTTACAATAGTCATACCTTCAGCACTTGCTTTCTGGATTCTGTAACTTACTGTTCTCCACACTAAGGATGCCCAGATTTATTTTTGTGGACTAAAACCACAGACACCAACAAAAGTTCAATGCTGAGCATTTGCAATAAAAGTTGTAAGTTTCAGGAACCCTGTTTGCACTTGCCATTCTCTGGTAGCCACTGATCTGCAAGAAGATTTGGGGATGGGGTAAGATTTCAAAAGGGATAGTTACAGCAATATTCAAAGCATACTGAGCTAAATAAAACAAAATAAGAAGGTGGGTTTTGAAAGTATAAAAACAAGGATATCTGCAAGAGAGGACATCCCAGTATGGACAGACTAGTATTGCCCTGGAATGCTGGGAGTTCAGGAGTAGGACTGATGCATAATGAAATATGGAGACAGTACAAAGGTGATGTCCCTGCAGACTGCCGAACTGAAGTTCTGTCACAACTGAACCTAGTACTATTTTCCTATTTACAGAAAGCAGTTTTGACTCATTATGTAGGGAAAAGGATGGATTAAAGAACTTGGTGTCTATAAGTGTCTTTATATCCTTTGTCAAAAAATGAGTTACAAATAACATTAATATGGCACTTGTAAATGTGTGTGACAGGATGGTCACAGTGCGAACACCACCTTGGGTATAGTAGGTAATTCTGCTTAAAAAGGAGTTACAAACTTTGAAGACAGAGACATAAATAATACAGGCCACTGTACCATGTACGTTAGTAGCTAGTCAAAATGAGCAGCTGTCACCTAAATTTCATTCAAGCTGTGGATCCTTGATCACTTAAATGCAAATCCAGACCTAAATTTGCCCACTAGCCCAAAGCACTAACTACTGTTTGACTTAGAAGTCTTTCTTAACAATCCTTTCTCTATTACAGCACTGATCATAGCAGGCAATAGCTATGTCTTTAAAACAAGTTAGGACTACTCATCAAATGTAAAGAATCATAAGCCACTACTGTCATAAATAGGTCTCAGAAAAGGCAGTCCCAGCAGTGTCCAAAGAAGTGGGGATCATAAGATCCTGTCTGACTCTAACTGATGATCCTGCAGGTCACATTTGTGAATCTGAAAGCTGTATGATGGCTGTCAATGCTAGAAAAGTACAGGGTGAAGATGCCAGACTTCAGCTTTCATTATTAAGTTCAGCCTTTTCTGGCTTGTCTCAAGGTATTATAAATCCTCTAATTTAGTGATTAAGACATGATATGATTGTAGGATTAATTCAGCACACAGGTCTAGCTAAACAGAGTGAAGCAATAAAGACCATCCTGTCTGCTTACTCACTACAGCCTAATGCCTTAAAGACATTCTGATGACTCTGAATTGCCCAGCCTGGAACAAGTAGGCTCTTGCTTTGGGAGGCCTCAAACCTGAAATGCAGGATGTCAGGCACTGGTCATCCAAAACCCTGGACAAGCTAAAGAAGGGAAAGACTTCAGAAGAGTCATTTTTCTATGCTTTGGATCACACAAGGATAGTGACTCTCAAAGCTCTGGCAGAAGAGTGACGTGAATGGCACACAGACATTCATCAGGAGCAAATTGAGCCAATCACAAAGTTATCGGTAAAAAACACAGCCAACCATAGGTACTACTCTGATGTTTTACATGTAAGAAAAGAACCACTTAGAGCCAAGTCGATTCCTGACTGCAAGATTTCATTCTATTTGCTTGTCCAAAGAAAAGAGAAATTAATTAATTGTCAGTGAGTGAGATCATTAACAGAGTTACTTTCTCTCATCTGAGGGAAAAATATCCCATCAATTTTATATCTGTTGTATTTACCTGTCCTAGGACGGTAATATTAAGTAACAGTCTTTGATTCAAGGCTCCTGCTTATGTTACTCACTAAGTGAAAGGAAAACAAAGCCTGAACCATCATTGCATTCTGAAAAAATAGTCACTCTTTGGAACAGTATTGCCATTTTTTGAAGGTACAGCAGTTTTACCATATCTTTGAAATGGTACCATTAGTTTTGTTGTCTCTAGAGTTCTGGTCCTCGTGTCACTTGACTGTGAGAATTTCATCCTGTAATAATACAAAATCCTAAACTTGTGTAGTCTTAATGGTCACAAAAAAAAATAAGCCATGCTTCCAGTGCTCAAAAGCTTTAGAAAAAAATCCAATATATATAATTTTTAACTTAAAGGCAAAAGTATTAATTTAGAGAGTCATAAAATGGGATAACATGGATTTGGAGACAGTGACTCAGTCTCAGGAACAAGCCAATTGATCATTCAGATAAATCAGCACCAACCTGTTTCTAAAATATTGTGGATATCTGTTGTCTTCAAAAGCTGCATGGAAGAAAAAGAATTGCCAGAAGGTGGAGGTGTGCTATATTCATGCAGAATAAGGGCTATGATACATGTAATGTAACACTTCATTTCTAGTCATGCAGCTCAGCAATTACTATGTAAGGAAACACTTTTATTACTAGGTTTTACTGACTATAAGCTGATACTTGAGAAAGACTATTGTAATTTAAAATTTCATATCAATGGAAGTAACCATGTGGGAATTTGGATTTCTAATTCTCTCCCACTCCACTCAAACACTGCTGGCCATTGCAGACTTTACAGTACATTCTACATAGACTGTTCTATGTGAAATATGAGGAAAACTATTAATGTAACTTTTACCACAATGAATCATTCATCACTTCTGAGTCCAGACTTCGAAATCATCCCCTGTAAATTCAATGCTGTATTTGCACAATGACGGTTTTTACCTCTCCTAAAAATATTAGAATCGTATCTTTTATCCTTGAGCAAATAAATTAGAATGATTGTATCAGTTGTCAGTGATAATTAGATAATTGAATCATGTGAGTAATAATTCACTCATCTTCCAGCTGTCTAATTAATGATTAATGAGTGCTCTTCACACATTCTTCATCATAAGGCCTTGACTCATAAATCACTTCCTATTCATGTGGGAGTTCATTCCAGTCTGAAGAAAGACTAGGTAATAATGTGATTTTTTGTTGTCTCTTGAGAAGGCAGTAGGTTGGTGGAAAAAAAAAAGGAAATCACACTACCTTGTCCCACAGCAATTTCCTTTTGTCTTGGTACAAAGAGATTCTCACTTAAGCATATAACAGGAGAGCAATTAGTCTACTTTTTCATAAGTCTTTCTTACCCCCACCCCTTTCCCTTAAAAAGAGCTCATGTATACTATTTCTCTTCAATGATACTTTTACTTCTTTAAGATTTAATTATCGTTCTGTAACTTTGTTGCTTCCCTTCTCCTGATCTCACTGACTTACTTCAAAATCTTGGTTTTAACTCCTTTAAGTTAACAATACCTCTTCCAGTAAAAGAGGTAACAATGCAGTAGCCTGGAAGTAAGAGAACAGGGAGAAAGGAGTGGGTTATATGTGGGCTGCCCAATGCTGAGATTTAATTCTTAAAATAAAGTCCCCTAGTTCTCATCAGAGCCAGCTACAGCAAGAATAAACAACTCTTAGATAAACCAAGGCAGAATCAGACATTAATAGTGGGCAATGAACATGCAGAATTGCACAGCAACTTTAGTGGATTTACTTTCAGGGATTGTAGAAAACACAAACCTCTTGGCCCAGCAAGTTCAGTCCCTTGTTATTGTTGGTAACTGGTTTGTAGAAATGCTTTCCAACAGTGCAAAATACAATATTGGTTGCTTAATAAGGTGGATTTTTCCTAGTACATGGAGGCACTGTCAGCATAGATAAAACTTCCTGTCTTGTCATGTTGCAAAGTTATTCATTTTCCAGCAGTTCTGTGACAGGGAGCAGCAAGGGCAAGGTAAGCCTCAGAGGAAAACAAATGGAAGCTGAGGATGTCAAGAAGTCAGGCAAAGGCAGTGTCCGCACTGGAAAGGGTCCTGTCCCACAGTGCCTGAGCCAAAGGGGCAGAGCAGGTACAGTGATATTAACCAGGTTTAGCCAACAGTCCACATTGCCAGAAAAGCTCAGAGCAATGAAGCAGGTCTGAGAATGTGTGTCAAAGTAAGGATCTGTATCAGACAGGCACAGGAAAGATTCAAAAACAGACTAGGCAAGGACTATGTATAACAGCTCCAGCTGAAAAGCTACTCCTGAGCAAAGATTACCTGCATGAAGTTTAAATTGCCTTCAGCTCTAACAGCCAACTCCACAAGAGGGTTGGGATGTGTGGACTCCAGAGTCCTGACACTCTGAAAGGGTCTTGACCTTGTGTTGTACCACAGGTTTGTCTGCACTATACAGTGAGGAGCTGTACAGAATTATCTGTTCTTCACAGATGAATTGGCCCTGCTTCTCAGCACAAGGATTTCAGTGTGCCGAGGAGCAGTAAGTAGCGTCGGCTATGACCCTAGGAATCAGTGCTGTATGCAGACAAGTGCAGAACCTAAATATACAGAGTGGCCTACATGTTATTCTTCACTATGACTACATATACTTGAGATAGGCTATGAGGAAAAGGTCAAACAACAGCTCTGCAGAGTTTGTTCAAGATATGACATTTCTGAACAGAGATTAAAGGGCATGTGAGTGCCCTCAGTTTCTTCCTTATAAAAGCACATGCTGCATGGGCAAATGCCACGTCTTTCTTCTGGCAGTGAATACATACAAGTATTGTTTTATATTATGCTTTTAGAGTTCTTATTGTTCAAATGGTCATGACAACACACAATATGCTCTGCAACAGCTAGTTCACAGAAACCAATCTTAAAAGTGACATCTTCCTTGTCATAACTTATCTGATGTTCCTTTGCATTCATCATAGGAAGATAATCAAAATCCCTTCAATCCAGCATTGAGAGTATCAAAAGAGGACGAAACTGAACAAGGCAGAAATGAATTTATGAGTAGGTACCAGATAATATCCTGCCATTTCCCTTTAACAATTAGGCTAGTGGGTGGAGTGGATGGGAATGGGATTAAATTTTTAATAAATTACCAAATCTGTGACCGAAATGACATTACAGGACCATGCTTGGGCAAACAGTTAAAGATCACATAGTTTGCTTAGGAAAAGATGAGAAAATTAAAAAATTAAGAGTTTTGGGACTGTTGGTAACAACAGCCCTATTCTATCCTGAAACACAGGAGGAGGTGAGTGGAAATATAGTTTTAAACATGCACAGGAGGATAAAAGGAGCAGTGATATAATAGGATACCTCAGAGAAAGGGGCTTTCTGCTTTACTACACTGTGGTGTGTTGATTTTGGCTGGCTGCCAGGTGCCCATGAAGCTGCTCTATCCCTCCCCCTTGTCATAGGACAAGGCGAAAAAAACAGGATGAAAAAGATTATGGGTCAAGATAAGGGCAGGAAGATCACTTACCAATTATCATCACAGGCAAAACAAAATAAACTTAGGGAAATTAATTTAATTTATTGCCAATTAATCAGAGTAGGATCATGAGAAATAAGAACAAACCCAAAACCACCTTCCCCCCACCCCTCCCTTTTTCTCAGCCTTTTAAAAAGAATTTTTATGTCTTCTATGTCCTCCTCCCAGAAACAGTGGAAGAGGGGTAGCGAGTGGGGGTTGCAGACAGTTCATAATGCTTTGTATGTGCTGTCCCTTCCTCCTTATGCTCTTGTGCATGTGTTTTTTACCACAGGGTGCAGTCCTTCAGGAATGGACTGGTCCAACAAGGGTCCACCAACAAGGTCACATTTCCTGATAGAAACTTGCTCCACCTGGTAGGAGGTGGTTCCACTTATACATATAAACCACAGGATGAGAGACTGGAGAGCAGACTTATAGAAAGAGATCTTGGGGTCTGGGTCAATGGCAAGTTGAATATGAGTTAACAGTGCACCCTGGCAACCAAAAGGGCCAACCATGTCCTGGGGTGCACCAAGCACAGCATAGCTAGCTGGTTGAGGAATGTGAGGAATTGTCCCACTCCACAGCCCCACCTCAAACACTGAGTACAGATTTGGGCACTTCAGTAAGAGGAGCCTTGAGTGTGTCCAGAGGAAGGCAAGCAAGATGGTGGAAATTCCACAGAGGGCAAGACTTATGAGGAGCAGCTGAGATCACTTGGTTTGTTCAGTTTAGAGAAGGCTGAGGGGTAACCTTGTCAGAGCCTATAACTTCCTCAAGAGGTGCAGCAGAGGGGCAGGTGCTTATTTCCTTTCACTGTTGACTATTGGCAGAACATCAGGAAATGGAATGAGGTTGAATCAGGGGAAAGTTCAGATTGGATGTTAGGAAGCTGTTCTTCACCAGGAGGGTAATCAGTAAACAGGTTTACCAGGGAAGTGGGGCAGGGCACTAAGTCTGTTTGAGTCCAAGGAGTGTCTGGACCATGCTCTTAGTCATATGGTTTAGTTTTCTGTAGTCCTGCAAGAAGCTAGGAGTTGTACTTGATGATCTTTATGAGTCCTTTCCAACTTGAGATATTCTATGATTCTGTGATTCTAGAAGTGTTACTAATGTCACTGAGTGGTCAGCTTTGTTCAGGAGCAGGTTCTTCTAGGAGCTGTCTGGAACTGGCTCTGTCTGTGGAAGCATCTTTCAGTGTCTTCTCACAGAAGCCACCTCTTCAGTCCCCTTGTCACAAAAAAACTTGCCATGGAAACCCAATACATGCACCAAAGTGTTTAAAGAATTGACCAGTGTAGCAGTGAAGTCTTTGCCCACCTAAATATGAAAACCCAGCATGACAGTCCATCTAAAGTGCACTGAGGACATAATTTCAAATGAGGCAGCAGTGGGGAATTATTTGGGGAGCAAGTGGTTCAGATTTGTGCAGCTGGAGAGGAACTGTTAGAGTATAATAACTGTAAAAATCACAAAGTCCACTCTTCCATGGAAAGAAATCTGAAAACCAGGCAGAATAATGGTACTGGACTTCAGCAATCCCTGAGATCTGACAAGTGGCATTACCTGTGAATACTATGTAAGGCAAAAAGGGCAGAAGGTAAGCAAGCAAAAATAGACACTGCATTGAATACTTGAAGACAAATTAGCCCAAGACAAGTGAAAGTTATTAACACAGTAAAAGACCATTCTTGCTACTTCAGTAGTTCCTTAAGAGCCCAGATCTTTAAAAGAATTGTTCAAAAATTGAGGAAAAGCCCTCAACTGAAGTGTAGATAAATAAGACCAAGCATAGAGATAATTACTACAGCAGCGGCAGTGAAAAAGAGTTTCTAACTACCAAAAACCACAAGAGTCAAAAAGAGAAGATACAGAAAAGGACAAAGAAAAGTGTAGTCCATGAGCAAATGGAAAAGAAGAGACAACTAATGCAGAGTGAACCATGGGCTATCCTACCCTCCAGGATTTAGCAGCCTAGAAATACCAACCCTCTCCACCCTGATTTACTGCCAATCCTAATCAAAAGTTATTGTTGAGACAACACACTGACCTACACTTTTTATCATCTTCTCCACAACCATGAAAGTTAAAATCTTCATTAAAACTATTTATCAGAAGATATTCCACAATCAGAGGTTTCTAGTAGGCAGGGCTTCAAAGAAAACTGTCAAAGCTGATAAAATTAATAGCATTTGCAGAACAGATTAAAACTAAGGCCAGTGAAAATTACTGTGTCTGAATCTGGCCAGGATGAAGGGTGAAGTTGTTTTTGCTTTGATTCAACTTCTGTGGCACACAAGAAATAATAAACTCAGGCCCAGATCTCAAGCCTGTCCTGGTCCCTCTGAATGGCATTCCTTCCCTCCAGTGTGTTGACTGC
The DNA here is from genome assembly GCA_013389865.1 of Piaya cayana. Taxonomy (NCBI): domain Eukaryota; kingdom Metazoa; phylum Chordata; class Aves; order Cuculiformes; family Coccyzidae; genus Piaya; species Piaya cayana. Next base: position 46,696 of record WAAB01007556.1, on the reverse strand, counting down.
ACCACACAGCTTGGTGTCATTGACAAACTTGCTGAGGATGCCTTCAATCCCATTATCCATGTCTGCAACAACAATGCTAAACAACATTGATCCCAATACCAACATCTGTGGAAAGCCATTCATCACTGGTCTTCACTTGGACACTGAGACACTGACCACAACTCTTTGGGTGCAACCATCCAGCTAATTCCTTATCCACTGAATGTTCCATCCACCACATCCATGTCGCCAATTTAGAGACAAGAATATCATGTGGGACAGTGCTGAAGTCCCACAGCAGGTGATGTCAGTTACTGTTCCCTTATCCAATAATGGTTCTAGCCCCTAGAATGGGCCCCATTCTAGGTCATCAAATTTGTCAGGTGCAGTTTGCCTTTAACGAAGCCATGTTGGCTGTCACCAGCCACGTCCTTATTTTCCATGTGTCTCAGCAGAGTTTCCAAGAGGATCTGCTCCATGATCTTTCCAGGCACAGAGGCAAGATTGAACAGCCTATAGCTTGCTGGGTCTTGTCACAGTGTAAGTTTCTTTAAAGATCAGAAGGCATTAAAACAGCTTGTTCCTAGATGAATCTTCATTTTATCTCATTAAAGTTTGGAAAGCTAAAGTCTTACTAATATGCCTCATCTTTTTTTTTTTTCTTACCTATGTGCAAGAGACAACATAAGTAAATTAGAAGCTTATTATTCCCCTTACTAATTTTGTAATAGTCTGTGGGAAGCAGCAGTATTAAAAATATCAGATAAACATTTTTTCACTGTCCTCAAAGAGCTCCTTTTCAAAATCTTTCATAAGTGATGCTACAATATTAATTCAACTCCGCAAATTATGTTCAGCTTCTGTGTGTACCTGCACCTATCACTCTTACATGCTACTTTGCTAAAGAAAATTAGGTGCCTTCACATAGACACAGTCTTTGTGATTCTTACAATGGAGAAGAGGCCAAATATCTTTTACTTCACAACACATGCAAGTGATCACATTATCTTCAAAAAGAAGTTAAACAATAAGGTGTGTCTATCCCTCATTCAGGTAATTGCCAGAAACATTAATAAGCAGATCTTAATAATAGGCAGTCTCATTTGTTACTATTTCATATATTTTAAATTAATTAAATTTGCAGTACTTGTTTTTCTCTCCAGCTTCACTCTGACAGAACTCAGAAATCTGAACAAGTATTTAAGGGATGTTATTGCTGACATTTCATGAATCTTCCCAAAAAATATGCTGGATTCTATGATAAGAGCTAATAAAAATATCAACTCACAAGCAAGCTTCTTCTGATCTTTTCTGTGCAAATGTTAAATTTTGTTAGCTACCCACTGAAAAACTGCCTCAGAGGCTCACCCATCATGACATCAGGCAGCTCTTCTATTCACTTCCATGAAGAAGATCAAAGTATTTAAATTTTTATGATTTGGCAAGCAGCTGTGGGCTGTGTTTGGGTATCAAGATTATATAAATTTCAAACATTAACCTGAGCTCTGCTTTCTCTTACCATTTCTCTACTGTAGAGCTGACACTAGTTTACAACATTCTTTAACACTCTGTTTGGTTTACCCAATTTAATTTACCATGCTAAGACTGTTATGGAATTTCTGCCATTGAAGACAGTCCTAGTCCTTACACCATTACAAGAGTCCTAGGCACAAAGATAACATAAATGAATAAAAGTGAAATCCAGATACCTTAATCTAAGTTTAATGTATTGTAAGTGTAATGAACTGTAACAATTTTCACCATCTCTTGTTATAGTTGAAAAAAACATCTAGTATCATGTAGCCTGCTGTTGCTCCTTGATGAATACTGCATAGCTGCTTGGCACTCAGTTCTGAATTCTGTGAAGTTTGTTGCAACTTTTACTGTTCTATCTTCTGTGCTTCAGGAAAGCAGGAAAAATTACTGGACCTGATTTTTCACTCTTTTAGCCAAACTAAAGGAAACACTGACAAACACATAAATACAAGATTTTTATTTCTAAGACACAGAACTATGTGTGAGTGAGATGTAAAGGCACGAAGCAGCATATAGGCAAGTCCGTGTATAAGACTACTGCCTTTCATAACCGATTTGAGTCAACAGAAAGACTTCTACTGATTTCACTGACTCTTCAATCCTGCTCCTGCATCAGAAAGGAAAATCTTTCCTTGTTGCTTGTCCCAGTAATATAATGAAAAAAAGAACTATGAAAGTTATGAAAATCCCACTAGCAGCCCTAATTGTAAGGACAGCCAGAAACAGACATAATATACATGTCAGCTCCTGGCTAAGTGGCTAGTGGCATTGTGAGGGTTTTGGCTTTTATGGCAATGGGACACTCTTCAATACCTATAACTTGTTAGGGAGGGATGGAATTCACCAGTCTGGAAGAGGCAAGGGAATCCTTCACAGCAGGCTGGTCAACCTTATGAGGTGGGCTTTAAACTGAAGGACTCAAGCTGGGGAGGGGAGGGCTGGGGTCCAAAATAGCAGTGCTCATGACCTTGCAACCATTGTGGAATAAGCCAGGCCAATCAGGGTGGAAGTAATTGTTCCTTAGCTACCCCCTATTACAAGAACCAGAAGGCCAACCACCTACCTCAAGATTCTGTATGGCTCTGCTGGATCCTCTTGCACCACTCCAGGAAAAACTGCATGTGCAATTATCACTCTGAAATGCCTGCACATCAATGCATGTAGCATGAATAATAAACAGGATGAACCAGACATCTCTGTGTGGTTGCAGGGCTATGATCTCACTGTGATTGCAGAAACATGGTGGGATAGCCCACATGACTACAATCCTGTCATGGACAGCTATTCATGTTTTAGAACAGATAATTTAGGGAAACTAGGCACCTGCAGATCCAGGGGTCCTGATAGGATGCACTCATGAGTGCTGAGATAGCTGGCTAAGCTGCTCTCCATGAAAAGATCATGGTGAAGAGGAGAGGTACCTGGGGATTCAAGAACAGCCAATGTCACTCTAGTCTTCAAAAAAATGGCTAGAAGGATGACCCAGGAAACTACAGGCCAGTCAGCCTCATCTCCATCCGTGGAAAAGTGATGGAGCAGGTCATCTGGATGTCATCACCAAGCATCTGGAGCAAAAGAAGGTTCTCTGGAGTGGTCAATATGGATTCATCGGGGGGAAATAATACTTGACCAACCTGACAGACTTGTGTGATGGTGAAGGGAGAGCAGTAGATGTTGTTTACCTCAACTTCAGCAAGGTTTTTGACAACATCTCCCATAACATCCACATAGGTAAGTTTAGGAAGAGGGGGTTAGATGAGTGGAGAGTGAGGTAGATTGAAAACTGACTGGATGGCAAGGCTCAAAGGGTTGTGATCAGCAGCACTGATTCTAGTTGGAAGCCTGTAGTTAGCAGTGTATCCCAGGAGTCAGTACTGGGCCCGGTCTTGTTCACCATATTCAATTGCCTGGATGAGGAGACAGAGTGTACTGATACACTAGAAAGTTGTGCTGCCATTCAGTGAGACCTGGATGGGCTAGAGAGTTGGGCAGAGAGGAATCTAATGAAGTTCAAGAAAGGCAAGAGGGAAGAATAATCCCATTCAGTAGTACAGGTTTGGGGCTGCTGGAAAGCAGCTCTGCAGATAAGGACTTGGAAGTCCTGGTGGAAAGCAAGTTAACCATGAGCTAGACATGTGCCCTTCATGGCCAAGAAGGCCATGGATCTGTTTACCCTGGAGAAGGGAAGACTGAGAGGTGATCTTATTAATGCTTATAAATACCCAAAGGGCAGGTGTCAAGAGGATGGGGGCCAGACTCTCTTCAGTGGTGCCCAATGACAAGACAAGCAGCAATGACCACAAACCGGAATATAGGAAGTTCCACCTGAATATGCGGAAAAACTTCTTTACTTTGAGAGTGACAGAACACTGGAACAGGCTTCCCAGAGAGGTTGTGGAGCCTCCTTCTCTAGAGATATTCAAAACACATCTGGACAAGTTCCTGTGCAGCCTGCTGTAGTTGAATCTACTTTATCAGGGGAGCTGGACTAGATGGTCTCCAGAGGTCCCTTCCAGCCTCTACAATTATGTGATTCTGTGACAACCCCCAGGGAAGAAATTTTTTCACTGCTCCACAACTCTTGATCGTAAAGAACCCAGCTGTTATGTGTGTTCTTATCCACTTGGAGCAAAGAAAAGGGATTTGTATGCTGCAAAACTCAAGAAAGCTATTCTACAAGACAAAACCGGTATGATGCCCCAAAACTATCCTTTCTTGAATGAAGCAAAAATTGTAACATGTAGAAGTGACAAAAAAAGAGGAATGCCTACTCATTTGTACTGAAGCAAACCCCTCCCCCAACTTGTATGTATATACACACACAGACACACATTCACATCCAGGGAAGAAGTCTATTCTGTTCCTACATGCCTATCTTGATATCTTTCAGTATTCAGTAAGTGAAACTTACTTTGCAGAAAATTGCAAAAGTGGGTTTCTCAGTGATGTGCGGGCATAAACGTTAGTTAGAAAAACTGCAGAAATGTTAGGTAAACTTAGACAGCTTAGTTTACTGAAATATGCACTGTCTGCTAGCAAAGGCCTTGAAGACCTTGGATGTTGATAAGAGAGAAGCTGGAATGCAGAAAACCACTGCAGCTTGACCAGGATGAGACTGCGCCTACGCACAGTTTGAATTCAGGGGACAGTTCATAAGGAAGATGAAGGCTACTTCAGCCCTAAGTCCCAGACCACAACATCGCACCTGCACAAGTATAGAAGAAGCTACTTGAATCTAACTATAATAAGGAATGGGGAAGGTCATGAATATGTAATAGGCGCTTATGAATAGCCCTGTCTTCACACTATATCTATCTGCTTGTTAGACTGTTCGGTGTGCGAGTTAGGAGGATCACCCCCTCACACCTGCGGGCGAATAAACACATACCTGCTTTATAACCCTTAACGGAGTTTGATTCCGCAAAACATCAGAGTCACTCAGTGAAGCAACAACTGAGAAGTTGCTTGAAACTTCAAAACTTCCCAGTCTGAAAAAGCAGATCATAAAATTTATTTTCAATTACCTCCCATGTATTTCCCTTTTACTCCAGTGAGCCAGACCATGCTCTTACAGGGAGGTTTTCTCTTGCTGCATTAGTACAATGGTGTAACTTTTGATGTGCAACATTACTTTACTGTGACAAACAACAGATACTGTGACAAACAACAGAAATGATCAGTAACACAAACTTAAACCCAGAGACAGAGGAGCAGTATTGCATTCCACATGATTAAAAACAAAGAAACAACAAAATAGGAAAAAGCTAATGCTTATGTTGCTACTCTTCTGATTTTTCAACAGTAGTGCCTAACCCAGCTCTTTTAACAATTCATATATGATTATTAGATTCTGACAATTTATTTCTTACACCTTTTCCATAATTATATCTCCACTGGAATTGACAGCTTCCAAATCATGGCAGAGTTGCAGTAGTCTCTGATGATTATTACTGCTGTTATTATACTCACTGCAGTCAGAATCTCTCATGATTACTGCCTGTTACTCCTTTTGACAGTATGTACATCTGAATAGGCTTCTTAACAAGACACAAGAGAAAAGATACGCAATGAAATGAGACTGCATTAATTATACAATTATGTGAAAAAAACTGTAAATTTGGACAATTTCCTACTGAAGTTGTTTTCTATTGTCCCCAGTGCTGTTTTCATGTAACACAAAAATATAGTATTGTCTTCCATAATTTCTCTTCTTGCAAAAAATATTTTTAAAGAGTTGTTAGCTTGATCCCAAAAGATTTCTCATTTTTAGATGTTTTAAAGGAGGCACTTCATTCACCATAAATATTATTAATAAAAGGTAAATGTATACAGCATTTGATAAGATATTTGCATCAAAGGAATTTAGCTTTACCTGATACTTGACTTTCTTATATTCTTCCACGTTAATTGAAAAATCAATACTTATTTGCTGGACTTTATGTTTATAATCAAAGCAATTTGGAGCACCATGTTATTCTTATAAGTTTTGTACGTCGTATATTGCAAGAAATATCCCACAATTGAACATTTCTTTTCTCCCTGCAGGGTCATCAGCAATTCAAACATGGTATGTTAATGCAACAGACAGTAAAACCTGCAACAATTACTTATATCACACAACACACTTTCATCAGCCCAAAGACAAACACAAACTGCCTCTCTAGGATGACCTTGTGGCACTGTCTCTCTGTGAATTTTGACACTGCATAATATCTGTGAAAAGACTGACTTTCAGTATGCCTTCTAGACTACTTAGGATTGAATTACTTAGCTAAGTTTAGAGAGAACCGCTTGTCTATTCTTCCTCATCCGTTAAATTAAAAATCTAATATTGCATTAAAGAAAATATGAAATATCAGGTTTCCCTCAAAGACACAAAGAAAGGTGAAAATTAAAACACAAATTAAATTATATCATATCGCATGCAGACTAATTAGAAGCTGAACCTAAAATTCAGGATGTTTGCTGTATGAATAAATTAATACTTATTTACTTCATTATAAAAATAAATCCATCCCAGCTTCTCCAAACAATGCAGTTCAAAGTAAAATGCACCTTTTTCATAATAAATATACTTCAAAGACCTGCTACCTTCAAAGTACAGAACACAAACTAATTTCCATATTTCAAATAAGTTTCTTCTGTACTTGTTAAGGAAACTAAATGCAAAATGATCTTCTCTTCCCCTTTTTGGACTAGTAATTTGTAGCTTCAAACCATGATTTTGTTTCCATGCTCCTTTCAGACATGAAAACTTTCTCTAAGCCATATCAATGATATAATTATACTTTAATGTTTCTCTTGTTACAAAGAATTCAAGCATTACATTGACTTTTACCAGCCTCCTTGCTAGGACAGAATACAGAGGGATGTGTTTCTAGATACAGTAATTATCTTAATTTTGTAGGAACAAAACATTGCTGTCTAATCAGCTATTACTAATGCAATTACTCTGAAGAAACGGCTCACAGAGAGATGTGTCGGGGTGCTTCTACATCAGCACAGACTGCAGTAATTTAATAATGAGTCACATTTGGTCTCTGAAGTGGGTCATACTGAATGGCAAATATCCACACTATAATGAAGATTTATGAAAGCATTATATAGGGGTATGCTTATTGGATAGCTAATGAGTTTTGAAAATTCACTGTACACTACTTCTTTTCCCAGACATATTAGAAGTATTTCTATCATTTATGTCAAGTAGAGGCCTCAGCTGGAATCAGGGTCCTGTTCTGATAGGTACCTGCTCAGGGTCTGATGTTCTGTAGTCTGTCTAAAGGCCATACTCAGAGCTTGCTGAAGTAAATGGAGAAACTTTGGGTGGGTTGTGGTCTGAACTCTAAATAAATGACAGACTAAAGAAAACAAAGGAGACAGAGGAGCCTGTCATCCCACTTCCAAGAGTTCTAATTCAAGAAGGTCCTTGACAACATGCTTGACTTCGTTATTCAGTATTCATGCAAACATTTTCCTGAGTAAAGGCCATGGAAATTCAGTGAATCTATCTAGATCAGTCAGAAAGCTAAAGAGTAAACTGAGGTCTCCAATGTCCTTATTTAGCTCCTTATCCACAAACCACATTATTTCTGTAAACAGAGCTCTGTGGTGTGCAATTAATTAGTAAACCTGTTACTCATTGGCACGTCTTAAAAGGCCTGTCTGACATAGCTTAGTTATTGACTGTGATTGTAAAAAAGAACTATGACTAATAAGCAATATTAAGTGTGCCACAGCAGGTTGCTACACTGCAACAGCTGGAATGAAGACCATTTATGTACAGGTGCCCATATGCTCTATTAATTGATTACAGATAGATCTAGAGAATGGGCTGATTTCCCATTGCTTAAGCCCAAAAGCAGAAATATAGACATGACCAAAGTACCAAATGTATATAGAACAGTCGCTACAACAGGTTTAGTTATTCTTTTCTTCTCTCTCTTTTTTTTTCATCCCTGCAACTGAAAAATGTAAACCAAAATCCCCTAAACACATGAACATTAATTATCATTTGATTGCTACCACCATCAATGCAGTAAAACAGAGTGCAATAAATATAATAATTTTATATCAGACATGTTCAGGGTTAACCCAACAGGTGTGAGAAGTTGCCAGATACTATGGCCAATGGAAGGGGAAAAATCAGCTGGTGAAACTTAACCTGAGGCTAAATTAATAGGACAGTAACAGGAGAAATTTCTAGATATAAAATATTGAAAAGGGACTATCCAGAACTCTCTTTGAGTGAAGACTGAAAATATAGTGAAAAGTTTACTTACTGGGGTCACCAATAAAGGCTGAAACGAAAACATAAGGTTGCACTTCCCTATTTCCTGAACAAAACCCTAACCAATTCCAAGCCCTAATAAAAGTGCAAACAACCATGAAGTGTAAAATAGGGACAAGCTGTTTAACTGAAAGGGAGAAAAAGCAGTACTTGCTTTACAGGTCTCTGCCTAATCAACAGAATCTGGAGCAGCTCAAGAAACCTGTTGTTCTGACCATAGTCACAGGACTCCAATGCACTGACAGACTCTGCAAACTTTCCCTGTACTCCTAAGGGTTTGGCTGCCTGTGCTGCTTTGACATGGCACAGCTGTAGCCTTGTATCAGACTTGTGTAAGAAATAGTTGTAAAAAGCCTTGTTGGGGACCTCCTACCTTCACTCATGAGATGCATTTAAGTTCAGGACTTGATCCTTATGGAGTTGCTTCACAAAAGTACCTGAGCCTGGTTACATACCCTACTTCTCTTCACTCACTGATTTGAATTCCTGGTTTGACATTATATTTACCTCTGCTATGGACTTGTCTGGCAACAAGTAGACTGTAGGCTGGTCTTATTACAATCACTAGAGTTGTTCTGTTCTTCTTGCTCAGATAGCGTGCACTTTGTTGGTGTGGAATTTAGGCACACAAGGTTGGATGGCTGGATTTTCAGTCACTTGTTGATGACAAGCCACATCTGTGTCCAGCTTAGGGGATCACAAACCATCTACTGCACGTATTTCACACATGAATCAAGAGATTCAAAACTATACCATGCTACAGAAAGAATCAGAAACTGAAAGCATTGAGATCAAGCAAGTATCTGAATTGGCAGAACATTAAAGATTCTCATAGAGGGTTGTAAAAAAATTCCCTGTCTCATGCAGCTGAAAATTTTTTCATGATCCTGAAGTAAGTTACATCAATTCAGGCCTGTGCATTTAAAGAGGGGAATTTAATATCTCTAGGAAGGTGAAGACAATGCCTCAGCATCTGCTAGTGTTTAGTACTTAGGGGTTCTAAGAGTAACATATCAAGGAGAAGTAATATTTTCTGGGTGCCTAACATGGGTAGCAGAAGCTCTGAAGCATGAGATTCATGCAAGGGAAATATGGCATAATCTACCACATCTCCTTTGAAAGTCCCTTGAATATGCCAATATATAGACACCCAAAGCCATGTACCACAGATGTAATTTAATGTCTCACGGAAATCTGCTTTAATTATGCAAATTTTGAAGTTCCATTTTTAAAAAGTATATATTTCTAGCTCACAATCCTACTGTAAGATCCTTTCAGAACCCTACTATTTGAATGTCTGGGAAATGTTATTTTTCCATTCCAAATTTAACTGATATGTATCCTTTATCTTTAACAGCTTCTATCCCTCTTCCATATTTATCCCCTTAATTTATTTATAAAGAAGTATCATATCTCCCCTCAGTCTTTATTTTCTAGGCTAAATGAAATTCTTTGTCCTTTCCACCTAAAACGAGATATTCCATTCCCTCATTTGTCCCAGGCACCCTTCTGAGAACTGCATTTGTTCCAAATTAAGTTTATCTTTCTTGAGCACAAATGAACAAAACTGTGCACAGCATTCCAAATGAAGATTTAGCAACATTTTATAAAATAATACAAACATTTTCCTCTCTCTACTAAAATTATCTTTCCCTAGAATATTAAGCTTTTTTATAGCTGTGTGAAATGAATGAATACTGGTAGCTTAGATTCTCCATTTGATTCACCACAAAATTCACATCTTCCTTTTTTAATTCCTCTTGCCTCAAGCTGTTGCAAAACAAATACAGAATTAGAAGGCATTTCATACACATCACTACTTTGCCCAACTGACATTCTTTCTGAGGTGTGTTTCTTACACCTGTATTTTCTTCCATGTTCCTCTGCATGCTGGTCTCTATTCAAATTGAGGCTCTTTTTGGCATTTACCTGCTTCTTCTTCTGTTCATATATGTCAGCTTCTCAAATAGACCAAGTAATCTAAAAAGAGAAACAATCTCTTATTGGAATGTGTTACAATTTTTTAAAATCTGTAGACTGAAAAGAAAACATTTGATTCCTAGAATCCTTAAGAAGAGTTGACACCTGCCTTAATCAAACAAGGACAAACTCAAACCCAAATAATAGGGAAGGCATCAGATAGCAACTTTCAATTGTTATATGAAGATCTCATGGAGTGGATTGTGTTGTTTCACTTTCTCTCATCTTAAATATCTATAGATCTAAATATAGATATGAAAAATCTAGTTCCCTGCATAATTTTTGTTGTGTACCAATCCATACCTCTAAGATCTTACATACCACATTACAATATCCTTCAGCTGAACTGCATGATTATGAGTCAAGAGAGACCTCTTAGAAGTGTCTAAACCTCTGAATTTTAGAGACACCTCTGAAATAATTTTAATGTTCTGATTCCTGGTCTCTGCACTCAAGATGTTGACAACAATTTGTCAAGCCTTTAGAGTTTGTCCTCAGTACTGTCTGGTATAGTCATAGGTAAAAAAAGAAACTGAAAAAAAGACATCTGATGAAAATATTTGCTATAAATAACTCTTCAACTGCATCTATCAAAATAATCTCTATCCTTACCTATTTTAGAAAATCTAATATCTCCTGTTATTTTCAGATGAGATTGACATATTGCCAGTTTTAAAAAGGTCTTTGTATTTTATCTGCAATGTAAACAGTTCATAGAGTTATGAAACCATGGGCTTACTTGGGTTTTAATTCCTGCTTATTTCCTCAGAAACATGAATATAATATATTTCTGATATATCATAATGTCATATGCAGAAATTGAACAAATTACAAAATATTGTAAAAAGAAAAGAAGACTCATTACCAAGAATAGCACAATAGCTGCTACAAAGAGAGCTATCCATGCTTCATCTCCTAGCTACTCTTGTCCTTTTTGTTTATTTATTTGCTGGGGCCAGTGGGGTTTTTTGCTAGATGAAGGATCAATGACTGAGGGCAATTCTGCTTAGTTATTCTTGTTCATGTAAAGCCATTTGAGGAAATCAGTATCTAATTTCAAAGATCCTTGTATGAAACAGAAAGGCAAATTATCAACGTAATTGAAAAGATATTTTACCGCTAACATAGTATCCATGCATTCCAATTTTATTCAGTCAACTTTTTTTTCCCAGTATTTTCTGTACAGCTGTCAAACCTTTGACTTACTCAGGACAGGATTTCTGGTGCCCATTTCTTCAAGACACTTTTTACTTTTGTTATGAAACTAAACCTTTCTTTACTAAAAAGGCTTCACTTTGTTAAGAAAACTGATACATATTTCCTACCTACCTGACTGTTAGTTTCTAGGTTGCTTTATTGAATATATATCCCTTTTTAACAGAGTTTTTTAGTTTGTTAACAATTATAGAAATTGCTTCTACCAGGCTTGTCTATTACATTATATATTACCAACTACTGCTTGGTTGGTGTTTTTTTTTTTGCTTTCAGGATAGAATTACAATCCCAGTCACCACAAGGCCTAGCAGTGTTTTTACAGATTGAGTTTATACCATCTGTAATATAAAAATTCAAACCAGTTTTACCTCTGTGTAATGAAAAATATTTCAGCTTTTTATATCTAGTAGATGTTTTCCTGTTGCTTCAGTGCAAACTCTTATGTATATTAGGATCTTGTGGTTTTTTGTTTTTTGTTTTTTTTCCAACAGTAAATACAAAACCTACCAATAACATTGTTCTGTTTTCCAAAAAAAGTACATCTGGAAAGAGCAGAAATAAGTTGCTAAAACAGAGAATACCCTAAGCTAAACCTAATAGATTTGCTTACTACCACCGGAAAAGGAATTGTTTCACAATTCATAAAATAACCAAAATAACATAGCAAACTCTTATTCAGTTTTTACTGCATCTCCACTAGCATAAACATCCAATAAACTAATTTTAAGTTAAACATGCTTCTATTAAAAAAGTCTAGGTGAAGACTGAAAAGTCAGCTCAGAAAACCCTAATTACAGAGTGAATCTGTTTTAGTAGAAAATACAGTAAGATTTCTACAGTATTAAGTTGCTCAGAAAAACGATGGATGTGCAGCTGGTTTCACTTACATCAGCATAACTCAGAAAGAATTAAGCTGAAATCAATGAAAATATTGCCCCATAAGATCAAAGTAAGATCATTAACTAGTGAAATTGTGGAGACTATGGCAATATATCACTAATTATTTTCTTTATAATACATTGAACATTATTCAGCTTTCAGCCCTTTAGATTTTAATTATGCATGTAGGATCTGGGATAAACATCTCCCATATTCCATCCAGTCAGCTATACATACAGACTAACCACTTTTTTTCTGACTCTTCAGCTTGCACCAGAAGACATTTTGAACTTCTTCCCAAGATACACATACAGCTGTGTCTCTGTCCCCAACCCTCACCAGATTAGGTGGGAAGGACAGGTAAGAGGCTCGGGCATGGCCCCCCCACCTTCCCCCCTCAACTAAGCAGGTCCATGTCTATACAAGCTGATTACCTGACATGGAAAAGAAACCAGTATGCCAGTATGAAATATCTCTGCTGCAAATACATAATATAACTTAAAAGACAAACTACAAAACTCAGTGAAGAGTCAGAACCCACAGAGCTGAATCACTGTTTCTCTAAGACACAGCCTCACAGGAATGTTTCAGTTCTACACTGAATAGCTTCTGCTAGTAACAGATTGCTTCTGATTTTTCTGGTTTATTGCATGGTAGACTGTGTTCACACTACACAGCTAATCTTTGCAAATGCTGCCCAACAAGTACAGACAGAGAAAGGTCATACAACAAGCCCCTTTCTCCACCTGCATGCAACGCTCAGATCCTGCCTGATGTGCAAGAAAACGTGTTAAAAAGATCAGGCAGGGTCTAGGAGGTACTAAATGTAAATTCAATCTACTGCTGTTAAAGAAAACAGCACCGAGTCCCTCAACGATTCCTTGAATGGCACCTTAGCAGCCTTGCTTTGAACAAACTCTTGAAGCTACCAGTTGTTAAAATCGTAACTCATTCTATTATATCAATAACTTAACACATCTTACTAAGTAATTCAAGCAAAGGCATAACTTGGCACCGTCTACCCTATAAACATGCTACCAGCAGTGGAAATTTATTAAAATATTTTTAAAATAGATCATCAGAAAGTATTTTAAAATGCAATTAAGGTAAGTGATTCAACATAATGGCTGATGCAAAGAAGCAAAGGAAATGATGTTTGCAAACTGAAAATTTTAGTACATGGAATGAAGCACCCTAAAATCAATTAAGAGATGATTTAATTAATTTTAATTGTTATTAACAGGCAACATGCTATATTAGGCAAATGACTGTAAACCAATCTAAAATAGGGGTTAGACTACACCTATGTTAGAAAGCATTCATTAGAATAATACAGCCTTCTAGAATATTTTACAATCCAAATTACCAACTCAAATAAAATTGACAGGAAGTGAACCAAAGGAAGAAGATATGGGAAAGAAACAGAGATGTGAACATGCTTATTAACTGAATATCACAAAAATATTAATAACATAATTTACTTAGTAATTCTTTGGTCAAGATTTTGCTAAAAATAAATGCTTGAACACAGAAAAAAATTCCAAATAGAGAAATGGAAAGAAAAATGTAAAGTAGCTAAGGGGTGAAAACACAGTGAGAGAATGAAATATGTGATCAATACATAAATAACTGCTGTTCTGTAAGCAGAATTAATGCATATATCCCTGAACTCTGCATGCTATATTATTAAAGGATAATCATAGCCTCTCCTTTAGATATTTCTTTTATTAGTAGAAACAAGACGGCAAATTCTGTGCAAAGTGATTCCTTGTATATAAGCCATCTGTCATTTTACTCATCATTTCTTAGATAATAATGATAGTGGTTAAAGGAAAAATTAATTAAGTCAGACCAATGGATTATGTGCTGTTATTTCCAATATTCACCTGTCTTTCTTCAATTTTGATGACATTTTAATTGTTGATGTTAAAACTGGGCTATGTCCTTCATTATTTCCAATGTCTACATAATTTAGCACTTTCAACTGTTTTATTTCTTCTAGACTTTCTTCAGAATTTTTGCAACCAATGCATTTGCAAACAGAGGATCACCTAATTTTAGCCTGGCAAACACAGAATCCTTAGAATAAGAATAATGTAAATTTTAAATTAAATATACATTTGAGCAACCATTGGAGTTATACCACCAGTGACTTACTCTAGGTGTGCTGGTCTTGGATACTCTCAGAGTGAGACCATCAGTATCAATACAGTAAGGAAGAAAGACAGGGGGTTTTTTTGCCATCTATTCCCTGTGAATATTGATGTTCTGTACATAGACAAATCACTCATCCCCTCAGTTTGTGGGTAATTTTACAAGATAACAAAATACCATGGATGCAAAGAAACTGCTAGAATTAGCAGAAAACTACTCCTTATTTCACCTGGAGCAAGGCACTTGCCGAGATCTTCTGAAACTTAAAATTTTAGTTGATCAACTTCAGCCAGATTCAATTCTTTAAAGGAGGAGGCTACGCCTTCTACATTCAAACAGTTCTCTGATGAAAAATGCAAAGAGTTAGCAGAAGTGATTATTTTTAGCAGCTACTAGGATATAGTTAATCTAGGTAGTAACTGATGAGAGAAAAGTTCACCTGACTCACCTCAAAGCACTCACAGTGATTCTTGAGGCATCCTGAGAGCTGGCAGTTGCATTCTCTGTTTTGGTGAGGTTTAACTTCTCCTAGTTTCCTTTTCCCAGTTACTGGTAAGGAAGCTTTTGGGTTTCTGTCAAGGCAGGCCTCACACAAAAATTGCTAGATTATCAGAAATTGAAATAAATACTTTTTAAACAACTGAATGACTGTGATCCACTGTTTAACAAAGAAGTTCTTACTCACTGCTCTCGTTATTACCTGTAGGAAGTCCATGGATAAAGGAATCTTCCATGGCATGTGAGAGCACAAATTCAAATGGACTAAGTTGACTTAGTTCTACCATGGGAAGTAACTTACATAGTTTTCATGGAATAACCTAGATGACTCATCTGCTGGTTTTGGGGGGGGGATGGTTTTCTTTCACTGCTGATGTTACTTGTGCCAGAAATAAAAAGAGATAAAGACTCCCAAGGCCATTGTTCCATCTGACCCTAGGGGTTTTTCCTCCCTTTTTAGGATGATGGCTGTTACCACAAACCACTTACTGTGTTTTTACTGATATCACCTATTCACTTCACAGAAATCCAAAGTTAACAATTAAAAATTTGCAGTGACATTTGCTACCAGCTCTGTTGAGAATAACTCATGAGAAGCCAAACATCTGCAAAGATATTTAGTCTTCTGTTCAATTTTCACCAAAACCAAAAAACCTGAAAAAAATTATAAAGACTTCACGATTCTTAAGTCCTAATTAAGAGAAAGGAGTGTAACAAATCCTACTGGAAGAAAATATTTCCCTTCTTCTGGTAAAAGTCAATGTGCTTTCCTACACCCTAGAAGAGTCTTAAAATGGTTCTCAGAAATAACATAACCTATGGAATCCAATCTGAAGGTTTCAAAACAGGAATAAACTTATTTTTGTTATGGAAAACTATATTTTTAATTCTGGTATTCTAGAAAACACTGAAATCAGAAATCTTTATGGGCAGAAAGTGTACTAAGTACAGAACTAAGCTGTCTAAAATATCTAAATTGCCTTTAGGAAATACATGTGATTGTTACTTCCCAATATCGACTTAAGAATCCATTTTAAGAAAAGGAGAAAGAACATATGTACTTGCCAAGTTTAAAGGATAAAGTTTCTTTAACTCTTGTTCATTCAGAACCAGGTGAAACAGGCAAAATCTGCCTTAGTACAGCTGTTACAGGGTTGTCTACATCTGAAAAGAAGACATTTACAGCAGGATTTATTTATGTCTAAATATGCCTTTAATCAAGCATGGAGGCAAATTGGTATCTTCAACTTCTTTTGTTAATAAAAAAGATTAGCTGAAGCTGTCTGTCCTCTGTCAGCACTTTCTCTTGTTATTTAGTTTTGAATCTAAACCTAACCTACCATAAATAGTGTCAAATGAAGGACCTAGAAGTTTTCTCTCAATAAATGATTTTCTCATTGCAAAAAAACAGAATAAAAAATTGACCACACAAAAATATCCAGCAGAAGAACTCACCACCAGTTTGTCAACTAGGAATTTGAGCATAGGGTGTTTTTACTCTATAACATAAAAAAGTATATTTAAATTCAAATGTCATAGACTTGAAATATTTTTATAAAATAAGAAAAAATTCAGAAACAATTAAATATGGTTTTTCATAAATAATTATTTTACAAATTTCCAGAGTTCTGAGAAAAATGTCTGGAAAAGACGTCTATAGCTTAAGAAAAAAATTTCTTTAATAAAATGGTGAAAACCATACCATAAGTTTTTGTTTAAGTCCTGGTAAAGAACTGCATGTAAGTACATAAGCATCCTGGCCTATGCAGAAAAAAAGCCAATCAGTCATAGCGAGATTACAAGATGTATCTTATTCCTGCACTTACTCCCATCACATCTAAAGAACGAAGGAAAAAATGGGAGCCAAAGGAGAGTTTATCATAGAATCATAGAATAACCAGACTGGAGGAGACCGATTATCCCCTAGATATAATTTTTGAATCTAATTCTTCTAGTTGCTGTGAAGACAAGCGAAACAGAAGAATCCTCAAGCAAATACAAACTAAAAAACATATGCCAGCACACTCTGCCTCAGCTTTTCTTCCCCAACATTACAACAAATGAATGAGAGCTTGAATTTTATAATGGATCATGACCTTTAACTTGAATGTGCCTGGTTTACTCTTCTCATGGTTTCTCAGGTGGCTCCTGACAAATGTAAGTTAACAGGCTCCATACCTGGAGCACCTGCTGAGAGGTTCTTACACTCAGCACCATCAATCATGAGAGCAATATCTGTGCTTCTCTGATGCCTTAAATTAAAAGGCTTTGTTTTCTCTTTGCATCAAAATGGACTACTGTATTAAATTATAACCAAAAAAAGGAATAAACCACATTAATAGTATTTTTGAGGAAACTATATTTACGCAAAGATATATTTATTTAAATTTAAACTATACTCAAGTACTTCATTGCTACTTAGATGAAAATGTGTGACTCCATCTATATAGCATTAACTTTAGGACCTCAGCAACCACTTTTTAAAAAAACTGATGGCACATCAAGTTCACATAACTATGTAAATGTTAGTGAGGAATTCTGAATCCCAAGGCTAAATTATACCTAAAGACCTCAATGTTGCTCTTCATTTATAGAGAAACAGTGACACTTCATGGCAAGCTAGGATAAGTGCAAATGTATGAGGGTGTTTAAGCTAAGTAGGCTTTATATCAAAAATAATCTGTATGTTAAAACTCCCAATAAACTCAACACAACCATTACACCCTTCTTATTATGCTGAAGTGCCTAGAAATTTTTCAGTTGTAAAATAACAACTGTTGATAGCTACATTCGCTTTGGCTCATCTCTCACTCGCTGCTTTAGAACATAAACACATGCAGTTGCACATTAACAATCTATGATATACTATCTGAAAGGCTAGAGATAATTTTAATTCTTATTGTACCTGATTGAAGATAATTATGTTGGTTGTGATACTCAGGAATTAGATGAATTGGGTTTAGTTTTTGTGTGTCAGAGTGATTATATAGAGTATTTCAGTACTTCATTCCAACTGGCAGATAACCTGGAATTAATAACTGATGATTAGCTTTCATCTAAGAAATTGTATTTCTTAGTATATGGTTATAAAGGTTTTCATAACAAATACCACCTATCTTATAAAGCCTCATAATCACAGACTGGAATCTCTCAAACAAACGGTTCATTATGCATTAAGATATTTGCTTTATGATCCTCACTCCTGATTTATTTTTGGAAGCACCTATTGAGAACTAACACTGTAGCTCCTCAACAGAGGTGATACAGATTTCTGGTTCTCTAAATTGTTCCACAGATCCTTGTAGAGCATATTCTAGCTATTTACTGGTGTGCTAGCTTCTGATTCAATTCCCTAAGCAGAACATGCCATTGTAAATTTTCGTGTTTCATATGATTTGCTTAGCTGTGATTTTAAATCATGACTTTTCCTTCATGTGAAGTAACATTCATACTTATTTTTTTTTTGTTTCCAGTTGCTAAATACAAATAACATGTTTTACACACACATATATTAATATATAAACTACAAATATCGGTAAAACTTAGACTGAGTCCAAGCAAGGACCTGCCTTATGATTCTTGATACAGCCCTTACTAAGTGGGACTTCTTGATGACAGTAATTTTCAGAAATCTGTTTCATAAAATACCCAAATTTCTATAGTTGGTCTTGCACATACATGTGAAATTATGTTTGAAAACTTCAAGCATTTTAACAGAAAAATTAAGATGCAAAGAACATCTCTCCATAAGCAGGGAATGCTAATGTTAAAGCCAGATTGTCGTCCTCAGCTCTGTTTCTTCATACACATTGCACATATGATAAAGGCTCAAATACTAATCAGCTTCCCAAGGGTATTTGACAGTGTGCAACTAGGCAAGTTGTGTTCAGACAGTCTTATGAGACCCCACTCCATAACTGCCCTGCACAGAAGCCAGAATGGACATACAGCAGACAGGAGCCAATTAGACTGGAGCCAACGGGAACGAAAAGAGATTCCTTCCTCCATAATGCAGCAGTGTAGGAAACCTATAGAGCAACATTTTCCTTTCCATTGTGACCAAATCAGGTAGGACAGCATTAGAAAGAACCTTTCACCCTTCGGTGCTTAGAATAAATCCCAATTTAGACATTCAACACTTGGGGAGATTCTTGCAGTAATAATAAAATATTGCATGCATACTTACTATTTCATCATAGACAGAAGCACTAGTCTATGGTAAGCCACAGATATCAATGGAAGATTCTACTACATAAAATAAAGCATGTTTTGTTTAAAAACAAAAAATCAGTGTTTTATACCAAGGAATCACTTATAGAATCAATAAAAGAGATTTTGATATTACTACAGCATTATACACTTGTGAAAGAAATATTTAGTATTCTTTTCTTGCTGGGAAACCCGCCCCAATTTTAGTTTGGTTTTTTTTCATAGAATCATAGAATCACCAGGTTGGAAAGGACCCACCAGATCATTGTCCAACCATTCCTATTAAAAACTAAACCATGTCCCTCTGCACCTTGCCCACCTGTCCCTTAAACACCTCCCGGGAAGGCGACTTAACCACTTCTCTGGGCAGCCTCTTCCAGTGCCCAGTGACCCTTTCTGTGAAATTTTTTTTCCTAATGTCCAGTCTGAACCTCCCCTGGTGGAGCTTGAGGCCATT
>WAAB01007556.1:13103-26941 GCA_013389865.1 Piaya cayana | reverse complement strand
CGGCTGTCAACCAACACCCCCAGGTCCCTCTCCTCCTGGCAGCTTTCTTGCCAGGCTTCTCCCAGTCTGTAGCTCTGCACAGGGTTATGCCACAAGTGCAGGACCTGGTATTTGGCCTTGTTAAACCTCATGCCATTGGTCTCAGACCAGCAGTCCAGCCTGTTCAGATTCCTTTGCAGAGCCTCCCTACCCTCCAGCAGATCCACGCTACCACCTAGCTTAGTGTCACCCACAAACTTGCTAAGGTTGCACTCAATGCCTTCATCCAGGTCACTGATAAAGACATTGAACCCAAACTATTTGGATTAGCGATCAGCACCCTCTTTCATGGTGAAAATTAAAGTTATTTATTTATTTCCTGGGATATTCTTGGATCATCTCTAGGACTAATAGGAATCCTGTCCTGATTTTAAATTGAATTTCTTTTCTTTTACATATAAATGTAAAATTTGAATTGTTTTGATTTTGTCTGTTACGTTGGAAATATTTGCACCAAGCCACTCTGAATCATGCATTTCCCCTATTGATTTGGGGTTTAGGGAGAATTAAAGCTGGTGGCTTTTACTTGTAAACTGAAGTAAACAATACTTGCTCTGTAAACCACCGTGAGGGTCTGGTCATAAAAACTGCTTCTACAGTATTGTGAGGTGCACAAGACTCTGCAACCTGTGTCTTTTATAGGCAGACTGGGTAAACCTGGAAGTGGTTTGCAAGCTGTGCCTTGCAGCTGCATGACAACAGTGCAAGGCTGGCATTGAAGGGCCATGGGTGCAGACCTGGGGGGCAATGCTGAGTGGTTGCTCTCCACTGAGGTTGCTCTCAGCCAACAGAGGCTCAGTCCCCTAGAAGCAAAGAGTAAAGACACTGTCACCAGGACAGAGCTGGGATGTGAACAATGCTTGCATTTTGGATAAAGGGCTCTGGGTCTAGGGTTGTACTTCTTCATCGCTCACTATGTCAATGTTGCCTGTGCAGAGGGCTGCAGGCAAGGCCCTGCTGTGACGCTCAGACTCACACTCCCTAGTGGTCATTCTCGTACTTAGGAAAGGCTGAAGAAGGGTGATTTTTAAGTATCGGTACTATCCTCATGTACAACTGAAATTTAGGGGCAGGTAAAGATCTACTTAGCTGTGCAATTGCAGTCGGCAGAAGTGGGTGATGGTGTTTTATCCAGTGATTTTAGTGGAGCAGGCACCTGTCTGTGCCGCAATGCTGGGACCCCCTCACCGAGACAGGGTCAGGCCCTTTC
The DNA here is from genome assembly GCA_013389865.1 of Piaya cayana. NCBI lineage: Eukaryota > Metazoa > Chordata > Aves > Cuculiformes > Coccyzidae > Piaya > Piaya cayana. Next base: position 25,692 of record WAAB01007556.1, on the reverse strand, counting down.
TGTAGCCCCACAAGACTCATGCATAATTTAGTTAGTGGCACGACTTCAGTGGGCTGTGAAGACGGCTGGGAGAGCACATCTTGGTAGAATCATAGAATCATAGAACAACCAGGTTGGAAGAGACCCACTGGATCATCGAGTCCAACCATTCCCATCAATCTCTAACCCATGTCCCTCAGCACCTCATCCACATGTGCCTTAAATCCTCCAGGGAAGGTGATAGTAGCTTGCAGTCTGTGGTAAAGCGCTCACTCCTGAAAGGAATTTGCACATTATATTGAGCCATGAATCAGGCATTTAAACTCCCAAAAGAGGTGAGCATGAGGGCTGGGTGGGTGGATGGGTGGGTAGGCTGACTGTACTCCCCAGATGCCCCCTTCCCTGTGCAGGACCAAGCTCCATAGAGCCAGCACCTCTTCTTGCATGGAGCAGCCTGTCAGCAGGTATTAGGAAAGCAGGTGAGAAAGCAAGGCTTGCTCTAGTGAGGATGCCCCACAGTATCCAGGGAGTTTCACAGGGAGATGAGAGCTGGAAATTCAGACCAATGTCAGTTTGTTTCTCACTCACAAACACTCCAGCTAAGTAGGAAACACACTGCAAATTTTCCTTTTAATTTAAAGGAGCCCAAACATTTATAAGTCTGCAGGACCTGATGAGATGCATCCCAGAGTCCTGAGGGAATTAGCCTATGTGGTTGCCAAGCCACTCTCCATGATATTTGAAAAGTCATGGCAATCAGGAGAAATCTCTGGTGACTGGAGGAGGGGTAACATTGTGCCCATTTTTAAAAAGGGTAGAAAAGACAACCTTGGGAACTACTGACCTTTTAGCCTCACCTCTGTGTCTGGGAAGATCATGGGATAGATCTTCCTAGAAGCTATGCTAAAGCACATGGAAGACAGGGAGGTGATTAATGGCAGCCAGCACGGCTTCACCAGAGGCAAATCCTGTATGACCAAATTAGTGGCTTTCTATGATGGGGTAACCGCAGCAGTGGACACGGGTAAATTGATGAATGTGATCTACCTAGACTTCTGTAAAGCCTTTGACACGGTCCCCCAAAACATCCTTCTCTCTAAATTGAAGAAATATGGATTTGATGGATGGACAGTACAGTGGATAAGAAACTGGTTGTGTGATCATATTCAAAGAGTAGTGGTAAATGGCTCAAAGCCCATGTAGCTGAGTGTTGCCACACTGGAAGGATGGGATGTCATCTGGAGGGACCTGGACAGGCTGGAGAAGTGGGCCTGTGAGAACCTCATGAGGTTCAACAAGGCCAAGTGCAAGGTCCTACACCTGGGTCAGGGCAATTTCAATTTCAGTACAGGATGGGGCATGATGTGATTGAGAGCTGCCCTGCAGAGAAGGACTTGAGGTTGCTGATGGATGAGAAGCTCGACATGAGCCAGGAGTGCATGCTTGCAGCCCAGAAGGCCAACTGTATCCTGGGCTGCATCGAAAGAAGCATGGCCAGCAGGTCAAGGAAAATTATTCTGCCCCTCTATTCCTCTCTTGTGAGACCTCATCTGGAGGGATACGTCCAGTTCCTGAATCCTCAATGTAAGAAGGACATGGAACTGTTGGAAGAAGTCCAGAGGAGGGCTACAAAGATGATCCAAGGTCCGGAGCACTTTCTGTATGAGGACAGGCTGAAAGACTTGGTGTTGTTCAGCCTGGAGAAGAGAGCCCCTCACCACAAGAAGGATGTTGAGGCTCTGGAGCACGTCCAGGTAAGAGAACGGAGCTGGTGAAGGGGCTGGAGAACAGGCCTTATGAGGAACAGCTGAGACAGCTGAGGTTGTTTAGCTGGAGAAGAGGAGGCTGAGAGGAGACCTCATTGCTCTGTACAGCTACCTGAGAGGAGGTTGTGGAGAGGAGGGAGCTGGCCTCTTCTCCGAAGGGCAGTGGCCAGGACAGGAGGGAATGGCCTCAAGCTCCATCAGGGGAGGTTTAGGCTGGACATTAGGAAAAAATTTTTCACAGAAAGGGTCACTGGGCACTGGAACAGGCTACCTAGGGAGGTGGTTGATTCACCTTCCCTGGAGGGGTTTAAGGCACAGGTGGATGAGGTGCTGAGGGACATGGTTTAGTGTTTTTTAGGAATGTTTAGACTCGATGATCCGCTGGGTCTTTTCCAACCTTGTGATTTTATGATATGATTCTATGGGACAGCAATTTCCATGTATGTGAATCCTAAGTCAGGGGCTCCCAGGACAGGGACAAAGGGCACTGTGAGATGAGTATTCTGCCATGCTGGGGTTGGCCAGCAAGGAAAAGCACGGTCTTACCTGGATTCTGGGCTTATCTCGTCCATCTCCTCCACCATTAGTTACAGGGAGAGCCGTAAAAGCACAGCAGCACTGGCTCAGTGGCCTTGGCTGAGGTGGGTCCTTGCCAACCCCAATCTTTCCAAGGCCAGGGACCCCCTGGGGATCCTCTGAGTCCAGCCCCTTCCTACCTGATGGTGTCTTCTGCAGAAGCTGCTCCAGCAATGCGGGGCAGCCCAGGTTGCCAGCAGCAGGAGGATGATGATAACCAAGAGCAGGAAGACAGAGTTGCCCTGGCTCAGTTGGCAGCAATCCTGCATGGTCAGTAGGTCTGGGATCACAGGCATCAGAGCACACGCAGCCTGGAGCAGCTGCTCTCGCCTCGCAACAGCCCTTCTGTCCCTGGAGAGTGAGGCTGTGGCATGAGAAGGCTACAGCCGTTGTCAGGTCAGCAACAGACTGAGGTTCTTGAGGCAATGAGAAGCATTGCTGGGGACAACGACAAGGGACAGGTGACTGGGGTGGGTGAGGGATGCTGGAGATGGGCAGAACCAAAGCTCCTGAAGAGCTGATATAAGGAAGAATTTCTTTACCATGAGAGTGGTGAGACACTGGAATAAGTTGCCAAGAGAAGTTTTGGATACCCCTCCCTGGCAGTGTTCAGGGCCAGGTTGGATGGGGTCTTGGGCCACCTGACCTAGTGGATTGACCCTGCTCATGGCAGGGGTGTTGGAGCNGTCCTTTTCCTTCCCTTGGCTTTCAAGTCTAGCTGTAAAAAAGCCACCAGCAGACGGGCAAGAACATGCCTCCCTGCCATGGCTGCATGGCTCACTGGACACCAGTTTTCTCTCTCAAACAGGAATTAAGTTTCACTATTCTCTTTTCTAATTCTCACAGGCACCTAAATATGTGGGAACATTTTACAGAGAAGAAGGCCTTGAAACAGAGAACTGAAAGATAAACAAAGGCCAGTTTGGTGAGGAGAAAAGACAGCCTTCTGATAAGCAGCTGAAAGGAATACAAGAGCTGGTTCAGTGGGAACGAGTACCAGCTGAAAGAAAAACAATTAAAGAGAACTATCAACATAGTTAATTTTAGTGTAACTTGGTTTCTTAGCGTGTGTGGTAGTTTAGCCAATAATATGTTAGTAATAGCTTTATGGAGAGTTACCTTTAGCCAATAATACAATGTAGATACCCTCATGGGCACCCAGTTATGTAACTAAAAAGGGTATATAAAGAAACAGCTAAGCTCAATAAAGTGTCTTTGATCCATCAGATTGAAGTCCATGTGATCAATCCCCTCACTTCACAGCCCTCACAGTAAGAATCCCTTGCTAATCTAATCTAAATCTTTCCTCTTCCTCATCCTATTGTTGCACTCCCTGAAAGCTGGGCCCTCCTCTGCTTTCCTGTAGGCCCCCTTTTATTACTGGAAGGTTGCTGTAAGGTCTTCCCAGAGCCTTCTCTTCTCTAGGTTTGTTAAATAATCCCAGCAAGAATCGGATGACGTTATATTATAGATTTGTCATTAGTGACTCAAATGTAAACAGTAAAGCCAGTCTGCAGGAATTATAATGTTGAAGCCTATCTGCCAGAAAGAAGCTGCTGGCACCAAATGCTTCTTAGTTGCTTTTCTATCAGCACTTTCACTGCAAGCTGCACCTGCGGACGGAAAAAAGCTTTAGCGTATATCGGAGATTAATGACTCGAATACCTACAATAAGGCCAAACTGCAAAAATGGAAATGTCAAAGCCTGGTTACTCTAGAGGAAGATTCTAGCACCGAATGTGGCTGCTTTTAAAATTTTTCTCCAGTACCACTTTCACTGCTAAGTGCAACGGAAGAATAGCACAACTCTTCAGTATAGATTGGTGCTCTGTTATTAAAAATGCTCTTTTAAATGAAGAGAAACGTAAAGTAAATGAGGCCTGACAGCATTTGCCAATGGTCCCCTTCTAGCTTATTAAAATGTATAAGCTTCTATGAACAAGATTGCCCACACTTTTCAGCCAAACAAACAAACCCCCTCATCCTCAAAACCTTATTTCTTTGACTTTACCCAGTGATTAATCTAGTCCAGTGTCTGTCTGCATTGCTCTTGCCTTTTTCCTTTGCTTGGGTTTTACAAGGTGGAGTGGAAACCGGGCAAGATCTACACCCCTCCCATCTTTTTTTTTCCTTATTATCATGATTGGGAGGTTCACCTGCAGATCCAGTTATACCATTAGAGGGCAGCAGTCGGCCCCTATCCACACCTCTTTTGACTTGGTAGTGATTACAAAGACTCATCTCTGTATCAAATAATAAGTAAGGGTGCATTCAGCAGTAGGTACTCCTATCTGTAGGGGCACAGAAAACGAACATTTTGGGTTAGCAACATTCATGCTCATACTCAGTATACCCCTTCGAGCTATATGCTATCTTCCACCTTTCTGAGACTCCTAATAGTTGATCTTGTCCTCACTGAAGCTGATAACACCTCAACATTGGAGAGCTGCTCCATCCAGCAAGTGTCTGAAAATGTAATCAGTGGAAACCACTGAACAGAAGATCATGGCTGCCCTACAGGGCTCACTTACCAGCAGCCAGTTTCTCCAACCACAGGATTGTGTGAAGTCCAAAGTGGGACATCTAAACCAGTTCAGTATTTTTTAAGTGTATCTTTAAATCGTGAGAAATCATAGGTATCAAATGTTACTAGAAGACTCTGCAGTCACTCCTTCATAAAACAGACATCTGTGTCAACCTGCTGGCTGAGGTGCAGCTTCTGTAGTGTCAAAGCAGACTTGCATCTAACAGGCAGGGTAGCCTTCAGTGAAGGGGGTAGTTACCTGTGGAAATGGGACTAATACGACTAATGTGGTTTTGCTATAGATGCTGGAATCTTCTTTTGCTTCAGACAGATAATGTGTCTGACACAGGTGTGAGTGTGCATCCATGTTGCCCTTCTGGTGGAACAGAAGTGACAGAAAGAAAGCCTGAGTTCATGGCTTTTCTTTTCCAGAACACACTGACACCACTTGAAGGAGGTGGGGAGAAAAAGTGTAATTTTGTTTGTGGAAAGCCTTAACTCAGTAAAGAAATTCTGCCAAGATAAAAAAGAAATAAAATTCCCTGCTGGATGCCAGTTTGCAGAAGAGGCATGAAAAGCAGAGCGTGATGCAAATCTGGCATGCAGCATTGCAGCCACAATAAACATGGAGCAACACAGTTTGCTGAGGCAGACTGAGATGGAAGGTCTCAGCTGAAAATAAAGAGTTCTTATGAAGGGGGGCAAAGGGCAAAAGCCTGAGACCAAAGTTAAAAACTCTACATCTCCAACCTTACATGGAGTTTGAGTCCTAAATGAAAAGGAAAATCATACTTGGGAGCTATTAAGAAAACTTTCAACCAATTACAAGGCTCAAACCCTCTCAGTTTTGGTAATGACTTACAAGAAAAGGACCTCTTAAGAAAGGGAAGTTTTAGGTGTCCTTGTATTAGACTTGTGTGCACTCAAGAGAAGGAGCTGCTCAGCCTGGTGTAGAGCTTTAGGAGGAGGCATCCAGGCTGAGGAGTATAAGGGAGCCAGAGGAGATTGACTGGTGGAATCATACAGTGCAGTCCCTGAGACTCAGGCCTCATTTACTTTGATGTTTCTCTTAATTTCAAACTAAAAACACCTGGGCCCCAGATACGCTCAGTAGTGGTCCCAAGGCCCTAAAATCTCTTTTAATCCCCCTTTGGCTTCTTACTGCTGCTTCATCGCTTCCCACATGGAGCAGAAGTAACAGGTAATAGTCTGTAGATCTCACCAGGCTGGGAAGTTCCCTGGCAACATCCCTTATCCAGGCTCCTGGGAGACATCAGACTTCCCTGTGAGTGGGGTCTGCTCGACATATTGGACCCTCTGTCTCCTTCAGTAGAGAGTCTCCTACAACTATGACTCTCCTATTGGTCCTTGTGGCATTTAGTATTGTCTGTGTGGCCATGGCTCTGAATAATTTATTTGTTGACCTGGAGCACCCGACTGCCTTTCTGTGCAACTCCAGTGCCTCCAAGTGCCTTTTTGTTCATACCAAGGATCTCCACATGCTCTTCTGTGTGCTTCAGTGGCCACTGAATTCCTTTTTGTGAGTTCAAGGCCACAAAGCCTGCCTTTCTCTGCACCCTAGGTTCCTCCAAGTGCCTTTCCATTCAGCCTCATGGCCACTAGGTGCCCCAGGTTCTCTAGGTGCCTTTTGGGGTGGGCCAAGGGCCTCTATGTGCCTTCCTTTGTTCTGCAGTGGCTATAGTATTTTTTTCTGTGCACCCAAAAGATCTTCAAATGTTTTTCTGTGCCTCTGGAGGCTTTCAGAGTTTTCTGTGTTAGTCCTAGGGTCCTTCAAGGACATTCCTGGTCAACTCTGCACTTCAGTTGCATCTTCTGTGCAGCCTTGGAGGTCTCCTGCTATCCAGGGGCTGTGGTATGCCTTTCTATGCATCCCAGGGGTTTCTGAGTCCTTCTTGTTGCATGTTGGTAGAGGAGGGAGTGGGTGGATGAGTGCAGCTTGGATTGGCTTTCCAGACAATCCAGGGCCTTCAAGTACCTTTCTGTGTGGCCCAGAGACATCCTAGAGCCTTCCACTAAGGCCTCCATGGCTCCCTGTTCCTTTCTGTGTTGCCCAGGGGCTATGATATGCTTTTCTGTGCTTCCCAGAAACATTTGAGTGCATTTTAGAGCATCCCTGAGGCTTCCAAGTGCCTTTCTTAGCAGTTCAGGGGTCTCCAAGGACCTTTCTGTTCACATATAAGTCCTTGGTGTCATGTTCTTTGTGGCACCAGGGTGTCCAAATGTCTTCCAGCTAAACCTGTGAGCCTCCTTGGACCTTCCTCTGTGCCGCAGGGGCCACTGTGTGTGTCTCAGTGAGCCATTTCTGCATTTCAGTGCCTTCTAGTGCATATCAGGAAGGCTCCAGAACCAGTCTTTGCTTTTCAGAAGCTTCTGAATTTCATTCTGTGCAGGTCTGGGTCTGTGAACCACGATCTTCAATCACTATTTCCTAGGACAAAGTTTTTGAACAGAAATCACCAAGAACTTGGTTTCCTTGAAGACAATACTAGACATGCAGCAAATACATTACAACAGCTTGAAACTGTTACAAGAACTGACTCCAGTTGTTTGCTTCATATGGCAGTCTTGCTCTCTCCTTTTTGAAAGTTTGTCAGATTTTGTCTTGAAAATGTGGGATTTTTCTGTGCTATAGTCAACTTCATTAAGTTAAAATGAACTAAACATTTCTGGGAACACTTAAGTACTTCCAGGAAGAAGATAACTAACCCTTGTAGTCCATAAAGCACACCTTAGTTTAATAAGTCATCAGTTACATAACATTCTTGCACAATCTTATGCCTTTGGTGCTGCGTTTGCATGTCCTACAACAACTTGTTCTGTACCTCACACTATGTTACTTCTTATCCCCATACATTAAACAAGCATTTTTGTGAAAATAATTTCTGAAAATTAACTGGTAGTGGCATCTAGCAGAGAATAGTGCTTCAAATACCAGACATGCACTGAAAATACACATTCTTTGACTCTGTCTTTGTCACTCCTGTCAGTAGAGTTACTGTTCTTGGAAGTTAAACACTGGGTCTCTTTCTCTGTGATTGTGGAATGATCTAAACTGCAAAACATAAAAGCAAACTATAATATATTAAAAAATACTGCTGAATGTAGTTATGAAGCATTGATGAAGTCACTGTAATTGAGATGGAAGGCCTGAAAAGCTTAAATGCAGTCTTGCAGTGTGGGTGTAAATCTTTCTGTAGCTTCTTCACTCAGCAAGGCAATGCATTTCATAGTGTGTCATGTGAACAGTTCAACTATGGCTTCATTGCCATATGGTGGCTATAGCCAGGAGAAGTATGAAATGGGTTGGATTTCAAAGGGAACTCCATCAAAGCATAGATATGTCTTGGGAAGCCCTGTCATTTTAATTCAGCTAAAATGGCTATTCTGCTGTTTCATTCTGATTAAATATTTGCTTTAATTTTAATGTTTTGTATCACTTCCTTTTCAAATTAAATATTTCACTGTTCCAGATGCTATATGGATTATAGTCAGAGGATCAGATTTGCAGCTCTAACTCCCACAGCCTAACGCTTCACTCATATTGGAAGAAATGGAGCTAACTGTACAATGCTGTGGTAGCCCATGGAAGCAGGCAGGCAGTACTTGCCCATAAATGACATTGGACCAAATTATTTGTGGAGGAATACATCTCACTCAATTTTAGGTGTCTTTATGTCAAAGAATTGATTATTTAAGTGTAAGATAGAGTTGCATGTTCCTGTGGGCTCGTGGGCCATGCTCTAGCTACCTAGAATAAGATATCTTGCCACTGCTTACAGAGGCATCTGGGATCAGATTTAGTGAACGACCATGAGGTAGGACAAACTCTGTCTTGATGGCAGATTAAGTTGGGGTAACTTACTGGATGACAGATTTTCACTAAGCCATGTACCTAGGTTTTACAAACCTTTCTTTTTATTATCAGTCTTAGCACTTTAGCCTCCTCAATACACTGTGCTTTCTCCTTTCTTGGCAGAAATCATAAAAGCCCCATGTACATGAAACCATCAATACACTTCTTAACCAGTCCAGACTAGTTTCTGGAGCCATGTGAAATATCTGTGCCACAGGAGAGACCTCCTGAGAGCTGGAGCACCAGCAATGATGCTTTCTCTAGTAATTTTACCAACCGAGCATATTGCTATGTTTTGGGTTTGTTTTTTTTTTTTAAATTTTGACATGTGTGAACAATTTCAGTTGTTGAACCACTTCCACCATGTCAGGTTGGTATTTGGTGGGATTGTGCTGAACAAGATGTGTCCGAGCCACATTTGTCCACTGTGTCTGTCAGCACGCTGGAGACTAAACACCGGAGTAGGTGATAGTGTCCTAGCACCAGTATTTACAGAGAGAAATAAACATGTTTCTAAACCTCAAACCGTATATCTAGTCCAGTTCAATAGTCCATTTTGGACAAGGCAGCAAAGTGCTTTTGTGCCTGTGGCCTTCTCTTGAAAGGACAGGCTGTTTGAAAAACACTCCCTCCATTTGTCCCCATCACTTGTTTTTAAAGGCAAACTCAAATGTCTCCACTGTCTCTTGACTGCAACAAGAATGTCTGGGAGGGAGGAAGGGACAGGAATGGAGAACACAGCTAAATTTTCCCAGTAAAGTCAGGTCATATACCTGGTATTTGTCCTACACATACTGTCACATTCATACCGCATGTGCACCTGCATAGACTATATGCATTACTTAACATGCCTGGTTCAGCTAATGAATGTGGACAACTGACAGCATCCTACACGTGAAACTCCAGGCAAGGACATCTTTAGTGAGTAATGGTCCTCCATGTAATGCTGACACCTCATTACACTAGAAGGTGATATTTCCACTTAGAAGCTTCAAGTTGGAAGGTCAATAGGGAGCTCACAGGGCTAAAAAAGTTATCAATCACCAGCTGTTAGAGAAGAATTATGAAAATATGCAACCTGTGAAAGAAAAAAGTAGAGATTGTGCAAGTTCATCCATGTTGCGTTATTATTATAGCTGCTGAAAAGTAGTGATGGATATAGCCAGGACCCCCTGTAGAAAAAAAGTGATGAAAGAGGATGAGTGACATTAGCTAATCTCCAAACAGTCCAATCATATTTGCATTGCTATTCATGCATTTTGCACACTTTCACAGGAAGCCCTGCAAAACTTTTCTCTTTGGAATTCATGTACAGCTCAAATCCAATGAGACAGGTGAGAACTGCAGATATCTGTGAGGAGCATGCAATGTGTGGGAGCTTTTACGAAGATAAAAATGAACAAACAAAAAAAAGCCCTGAACTTACAGTGGAAGTACTCTCTGAAAAAGTATGAGAACAGAGTAACTCTGCATTTAGCTGATTTCTCAAATGTAGTAATCAAAAACTGTAAACACATCTCATGCTGGATTTTTATGAAGAACATTAACCTCCATGTAAGTAATCCTACGCCTCTGAGAAAATAATGAAATAACAGATCAGTAATAAAAAATACAGGATAAAAAATTGAAACCATAATTTCCTTCTTTTCTCCAAACAGAAGAACTAAAATACCTCCTCAGATTTAGAAAAGCCCAGAAACAGTCAGACAAAAGAAGACCACTGGGTCATCTAGTCAAGTGCTATGGTATGATGAGTCACAGCTGTTTTAAAGGTTTGGCTTTTTTTTAGCAATAGCTGCATGAGGGCAGTAAGACCCATTTTCTCATCTTCTACTGGAGGAAATTTTTTGTCTTTGTGTTCTGAATATTTGACAAAAAGTGTTCGCACAATCACATAGGCAGCTGATTTTTGCATGCTAAGGATGTAATGAGAGACAATGCAGTACCTCGCCAAATTTTCAAAGTCAGGATAACTTTGAAATTCTGACTCAAATCCAAGATTGATGAAAACAAGAACTTTTATTGGGGATGCACTATCATTGCTTTTTAAAACGAGCACTATGTTAGAGCATGTAGTTTTTCCCACGCGTATTCTTTCTACAAAGTAATTTTCATGTATTTGTTCAGAAACCAAAACCTGCTTGCATCAGGTTCATGATTAAAATCATATTAGCTTCCTAGAAAATCTATGCAAAATCGGTCACTGGCAGAGTCATTAATACTTTGCTACAAGCATTAGCCCCACATTAAAACATGCTGAGAAACACCATTCTATTCTTTTCATGTGTTTTGGTAGAAAGCAGTCTTTCCTTGCATTCTGTGATACTTCACAGTATTGCTTTACTCCACTGTTCATTTTAAAACATTCAGAAAAGTCTATCCTTTGAAGAAGAGATGCAATTTCAGTCCCTTCCCAGACCAGTTATATTTCTTCCATATATTGCCATATAGAACACTGAGACTTCTTAGCCCCCTATGCTGTTAATAATTTCAAATACTTATGGCTTTCTTATCTTAGCCATTGTTCTCCTGATCCTTCTGTTCCTTAATTAAACTGCAGGAACATATGTATGTGTGGTGGTATTCTAGTCATCCAGCAGGTCATCTATGTGATTCTTAAATGCATTAACTTTGTAGGAACAAATGTAAACTTGACTTAGTCTCTGAGGGTGTAAAGCTTCAATAGGTAGAACATCGGGCTTTGCAACAATCATTTTCAGGCTGACAGTATTGTGAAAAGCAGCCCTGCAGATATGGAAAGAAGCTGACCTGCCTACAGTAAATAGCCTACAGAATATATTGTATATATACAGAGCCCACAATGTATACTGTATTTCTTTAGGTCCTAGAAAACATGCTGGTGGAACACACTGATGATCAGTTACCTTTCCTTATCTGTCCTCCACTGTTTATGTGGGTGTTCTAGATACATATGGGGCAAATTCACGCTTGTCCTACTACCAGAAAACTGAGCAGAATTACACTGAATTGGACAAAGTCCACTTACGTCACTTCAAAGAGTCAGCCAAACAGCACAAAAGCACTTGGGCACTGCTTGGTTTATTTTCTGCTGCCCATCTTCATAGGGGGAGAAGTTAATGTTGGTAAATAGGTTAGTCAAGCATTTTGCCTCTATAACAATTTCTCTTACTCATTAGGATGATTGGTTAAACACGAGGCCATTAAACACAGAATCATAGAACCACAGAATAACCAGGTTGGAAGAGACCCACCGGATCATCAAGTCCAACCATCCCTAATGGTTCCTAACATGACTAAATACTACAATTTCTCCAGAAACTGAAAAATACCATTGCAATTTCCTAGCTATTTAGCCACGGCGTCAGTTGTTCACCTGCTTATATTCAGGTGAACAATGCCACAAACCTCATGACTACTACTACTGCACCAAATGTAAACCTCTTTTTCCAGACTGTTTATTTAGATACATTGATGTGCTCAGAAAGTATCAAACTATAAAAAAATATAAAGGCTATTTCTTTGGCCAATTAAGTAGGGAAGCAAGACCAACACAACAAATTGTCCTGGAAGAGGCTTACTCATGCAGGGAGAAGAATAAATAATAACAGCCTAATAGAAGACTATAGAATAAAATAATCCCCAAACTGAACTTTGAGCCTGAGGACACTTTAATGGGACTTTTGGGGTTTAAACATTGATTTCTGTTTGTTTTCCTGAATAACTCAGTGCAGTGTTCTAAACAGAGCAGCAGCACAGGCTTTCCAGCCACTGGGCTCGAGCAGAGTTGCTGCACTTGATCTGGTAGCATCGGTTTAGGTGTAAACAGGACTGGAAAAGGCCAAACCCATGAGTGAAAATGATTCTTTCGGCTTCATGAGGGAGGAATTT
>WAAB01007555.1:0-11727 GCA_013389865.1 Piaya cayana | reverse complement strand
TTTGAAAATTAGACAGAATACCCTTCTGATAGCATGGTTTTTTTTTTCCAACAGTGCTTTTCTAGATACTATTCTTTGGAGATGGCAGTGTCTTGTGTGCAGTATGATCTGTGTTGGATGGATCCANTTAATGAGTGTCATAGAGTCATAAAATGGTTCAGGTTGGAAGGAACCTTAAAGATTATCAAGTTCCAACCCCCTTGCCATGGTCAGGGACACCTTCCTTCCCCTGATTTAGGGACGCACTAGACCAGGCTGCTCAAAGCCTCATTCAACCTAGCCCTGAACGCCTTCAGGGAAAGGACATTTATGGCTTCCCTGGGGAACCTGTGCCAGTGCCTTTTTTTCCAGCCTCAACAAACCCTTTAAAACTTTTTGGTCTTGATGGTTTGCTTGCCAGTGCTGGTGCCTGACAGGGTTTGGTGTTGCTACCACACAGACACTTGTGGGACAGCTCTCTCTCTCTTGATTTTCAGGTAAATGGCTGCTCCCAAGGGTGATCAGTCAGGGTTCTGTTGGTGCACCCCAGCCTCTAGGCACTAGCCTTGAAAGTGATGAAAGTACAGATCGGGCTGGAGGGATACTGGGGCTGTTTCCACATGGGACAGAAGACACTGACCTGTTTCCACAATTGCAGGTAGTTCAGTTGCTGGGTCACGGGGCACAAGGGCTCTTTTTATTTGGGGTGGATGACACCAGCCTTGTGTGAGAAGCCAGATTAAAACATCATTGCCCCAAAGATTGCTACCATTACTAAGCAGATACACTGGGAGTTAGCAAAACCATAAAAGTCAGTGAATCAGCACCCTGGAGGAGAAAATGAGGGGGCCGTGCAGTTACTGCATGCAGATTTGAGATACTGGATGGCAGCCAGCAGTGGCAGCTGGGCTAAGGTATGGAGCATGTGACAACTTGAGTTGAAGGAAGCTGTAAAAAACACCTGAAAATCTTGCATGCTTGCCCTCTACCCACCACCAAATCTTTGTGAGACCCCCAACTCTACGTGGGACCTCTGAGACACTGACACCTGAATATGCTGCAAACCTATGGAGGTCACTGTTCTTGCAATCCTATCCCAAACTCTTGCTTAACTTTGTGTCTTTGTTCCTCACTTCCCCATCTCATCTCATGTCATCTCATGTCATCTCATGTCATGTCATGTCATCTCATCTCATCTCATCTCATCTCATCTCATCTTTCATCCACTGCCTTTTGCAATGAGCAAAGCCTTTCTTTATATTTAAGGTACTTGATCTCGTTTGTGTCTTTATCTCCTCTCAGAGATTCCAGATGAAACCATCCTGGGTGGGTTCCGGGATCTGGTTACACAACTGTGGGGGGAATGGTGCAGGGGTGGGGGGTGCAAGGGCTGTTGTGCTTTGGGCTGAGGCTGGAGGGTGCTGTCCTGGCCATGCTTCAGCAAAGCAGATGGGGATAGGTTGGAAGATTGTGGGGGCTGTTGCGTTGTGGGCTGGAGGGTGCTGTCACTATTGAAGATACTGAACAGTAGTGGACTCGGTGACACTTGAGGGACATCGCTCATCACCTGTCTCCATCTGATCATTGCACCATTGACTGGTATTATCTGGATGCAACCATGCAACCAATTCCTTTACCACCTAACAGTACCTCTATCAAATTCATATTTCTCCAATTTAAGAGAGGAAGTTAGCTTCTGCTAGATGAATATAAAAGGTACTGACAATACTAAAAGTAGACTAGGACAAAGATAAGGCAATTATTATGTCATGCTTGCAGCTTACACTTTATTTAAATGAAATCTTGCTTTAAGAGCAGGATCTAATACAAATAATATCAAGCCTATAATGTTTTAGCTTTAAAACAAACAAATGTATAGTAATAAATAATAATTTCAAATAATAAAGAAAAGAGAACAAGCCAGTCAGATTAATTTAATTAGTGAAGGAATCCACAACTAATGTTGTATTAGTGATCTAATGGGAATGCCTCTTCAGATATAATCAGGGAAAAAAATGGCTGTTCAAAATTTAGGCACTTTCAGGATGTATATGTTGCTTGTATGTTATGTGACTCAGATGGTGTGGTGGTGAGCACCACCAGTACATCACCACAGAACAAGTGGGGGCAGTTACACCTGTTGATGGTAAGGAAGATACTGGCACTCTGGCCTTAACTACTCCAGTGACCAGGCAATTGGGAATTACTCAGTAACATATCTTCTTGTCATCCAACATACCTCTAGCCATGTGGGAAAAAACATCTGACATTTGCCAGCCGCTGTTTTTTATTTTTATGGCTCACTGCCAAATGGCTGTCATTTCCTCAGTCACAGTGGAACAGAAACAGGCTTCTTGCTGTAAATACATATCCACTTATATTTGTACTTTGCCCCAGGTATAAGCTAATTGCTGCTGTAAAACAGTGTTTGCACCTTACCCAGAGTACATCTGTGAACCCTGAGAGAGAGGGTTGTAAAATTATGCCAGCTGGCCTTTTAGCTTTGACTAGCCTATTAATAGGTGGCTGCCAATTAGCTGTTCATACTGGAATAATTAAGAAAGAAAAAGTCTACTGACATGTAAATTAGATTCAACATCTATTACTCATTCTGATCACTCTTTGCTTCATGGAACTTAGGTACTATAGTTGGAAAAGAATCAATACATCTTGTCATCCGTCTCTCTGTCAACACTGTTTTAGTGTTTATTAGGTGCTGTCCAGCCTAGTTACATTTTAAATGATATCTCTTAATATTTTCCTTAGGTATTTATTCAAATGTTGAGTAAATTCTTCTTTCTTAAAGGTTTCTTTTTTGTTACTATTTGTTTGGGTTTTTTATTTAATTTTTCTTCACAGTTAGCCTAAATGTTCCCTCTTTTCACTTATTCTTTTATCTCAGAAAACTCCTTCATGGGTCTGGTTTTCCTTTTCTGTCTGCTGTGCTTCACAATGAGGTACAAGTTTGTGTATTACATTAAGGGATACAGCAGCATTTTCTCCTTCCTCCTATTGCCAAAAATTTACACTTTGTCTCATTGAGACACATGCATATACCATTATTCACAAAAGGGAAAACTTTGCTACCTGAAAAGCAGTTCCTACATATAGATACTGGCACTTTTATTAATTATTGTTACTAAGTTTGACTAAGGAACTAAATGTGTGACTACTCTCTAATTTTCTAGGTTTATTCTGACTATAGTGGAAGCTCTAACTTGCAGTAGATTAAATAATAATTTTGACTTAGGGTTTGCAAAATGAAAAATGCAAGTAATTTCGCCACAGACAAGATATCACCAAAATCATCAGCCATTTGATACCTTGTAATTAATTAGAAAGGTTTATCTTTCTGAAAATTCTGAAATATTTAAATTGCTCTGACACTAGAATCCCATCTGAGTCTTCATGTTTTGTAACGTTCTAAAGATCTGGAATTGTATTATACAATTTGCTTTATGTTGAGTGGCTATCTGACCTGACTGTCAGGTGTTCAATAAATAACAGAGACTTCCCTTCTTGCAAGCAGCAATTGCAGAGGTTAATCAATACAAATTCTTTCTGAATGTGTTTGGGTATTTTAGAATGAAGAAAAAAAGAAGTCATTATATGTTTTAGTTGGTTTTGTTGCAATTACTTTGGACAGGCAGGAAGGCTGGTGTTTCACAAAGGATTTTATAATTTCATATCAACTATCATGAAAAGACCAAGGCAACCACTAAGAAGACATCTGAAATATTGCATACAATTGTGATTATATTTGTTTAAGAAAGATGAGTTTAGTTTGATAGAGGTCATGACAAGCGTGTTGGTATAATTGAGGGAATTGGCAGTCTGTATTAAAAAACTGCAGTCTGACCTGAGTATCTAAAAAAGGAGAAAAAAATCATTATTAGTATGTCTGTGAATGAAAGATAGGATGAACATGAGATACTAAGGAATAATCATGGACATTCTATGCACCAGAATGTATTAAAAAGTTATAAGTAAATTTATGCTTGAAATTAAAAAGTAGATAGTTAATACTTGTTAGTAGGAATCTTGAAAAGAACACTGGGAATATAATATATGTTTAAGAAGCATTTTGGGAATAGTTGGGATCTGGAAGGAAGGACTCTACAAACTGTCTTGCCAAGTGTTTAGGGCTAATTGCCTGCAAGATAAATTGTGTAATCATAGAATAGTTGTGGTTGGGAAGTACCTCTGATCCAATAGGCCTGCTCAAGCAGGCTTGCCCAGGGTGTGCTGCCTTGAAATGCTTTTGAGGAATTCAAAGACAGAGATTCCATGCGCTCTCTGAGCAACCTGTTTACATGCTCAGTCATACCCACAGTAAAGATGCATTTCCTTATATTCACCAGAAACCTCCTGTGCTTCACTTTGTCCCCTCTTGTCCTGTTATTGAATATCATTGGAAAGAACCTGATTTCACCTTCTCTACACCTGCCCTTCAGATATTTGTACAAATTCATTAGATTCCTTCAAAACAAGGGGTATGGTATGCAGTGACAGTCATTTACTTCTTTCCAAAGAATTCTTTCAAAGTTCAAGTTTCTGATACCCTGAACTATACTAGCTACTTCTTGTTACTTTGTCATTTTAATGTTAGCAAATTTTGTTTTCTGTCTACTGCAGTCCTAAAGTATTCTTGCATTCTTTCATAACAGCTGGAATAAATCATCTTTTTCAATATGAACCAGGTAACCTTGAGGATAAGTAACAGCTCACCTTGAGGTTTTGTGTAAGTGTATGAAGTCTTACTTATTTTGAGGGGCATGGAATTGCCATGTTTCTGATCATTTGACTATAAAAGGTAGCTCAACTGTCTGTGGAGTTATTTTGTGCTTTACAGACTGTTATAACACTGTAAATTATTTGTGCCACCAAGTTACTGTAGTTTTCTATGGCCTATTGAGGGAGTTGATCACATTGACTTGTTTAAACCTAGTAATTTATGACTCTAAAAAATGCAGTCATCCATAAAGATGCCACCTGTTAGTTGCTAAGATGACTTGCTTTACTATGAATTTTCTAAATTGATACCTGTATTTATAGCTTTTACTCTCTGGGAAAATTTCCTTCAAGCATCTTTGATTTTTTTTTTTTTTTTTTTGCTGTGGTACTCCTCAAAACTTAGAAAGCCTGTCATTCTCATTCTCACCATCTGTGAGTAAAAAAGTAGAAATTAAGGTTATTTCCCTGCGGTCAGAGAGTCAAATCATAGGAAGATTAAGCTGCTTTCTTCAGTGAAGATAATATCATAGAATCACCAGGTTGGAAGAGACCCACCGGATCATCGAGTCCAAACATCCCCACCAGTCTCTAAACCATGCCCCTCAGTACCTCATCCACCTGCACCTTAAACATCTCCAGGGAAGGTGAGTCAACCACCTCACTGGGCAGCCTGTTCTAGTGGTAATTACCCTTTCTGTGAAGAATACTAAGAAACAGTTACTAAGAAACAGCCTGGATCAAAGCCAGATTGTCATAGCAAATGTGTTTGTGGATGTAGCTAGTCCATTTCACGTTAGTAAAGTAATACATAAAGATAGATAAAGTATGAAGTACGAGGTCCAACATGAAAAACCTGAAACTAACCCTATAGCCTGCGAACCAAGCTAAGAGGGGAAAAACAAAGAGAGTTACAGAACATGTTCTAACCTACCGCAGTCACTCAGTATGAATGGACACATTTTCAAGTATAGACCTTTCTTTACCCTTGATGTGCTAGAGTGAGGTTCCTTGTGAATATTAAGAAACCTGTGACAGAAACGTCATTATTCTGCCACAAGAGTTCTACCTCTTCCCAAAGATCAGGTTAGTGCCCAAAGGACCCCATTTATTGTCAACAGAAAATGCGAAAACAAAACCAGTGGAGGTCCTCGATAGCCATTCAGAAAATCTGTGGAATTGCTTTGAATTGGAATTGCATTGTATACAGCCATGTGTCAGCTCAGAAGGTAAGTATTTTGAAAATGATCATGGTTTATTCTCTTAATTTGTTAATTAAAAAGAGGTACAGTCTCTTTTTTTTTGGTGACAGATCTTGTACAAAGAAGTAGGAATGGTAGGAAGATACGAATGGTTGGACTCGATGATCCGATGGGTCTCTTCCAACCTGGTGATTCTGTGATTCTAAGTAAGATGTCTGTTCATTTCTATTTGCATAGGATGCTTCAGCTCCTGCTTCCTAGTCTATTTTGAAATCAAAAATCTCTTAACCTTCCTACTAACATTTTTCTATCTAAAAAGAAAAAAGGATGTAGATGATCACATGTGTCTATGAGCACATATGTATACTTACATATTTTTTACATGTGCGTATGTACACAATATACACATACATATGAATATGTGTATAAATATACATAAATACTTACAAGATTGCATATATGTGTATGTATATTTAACTATATACATAAATATGTCTAGATGTGTATATATTCTATGCATTTATCTACGTATCTATTATCTGTTTCCTAGGACCTTACGTAATAGAGAGCAGGGTAAGGCAAATGAGGTTGTATTCACTAGCTGACTGTCAGACTTTCATGCTTGGGACACTTTACCTGAGATGAATGCTTGTATTATGTAGCATGCAACTTTTACCAAAATTTCTACTGAAATTTCCCTCTGCTATTATTTTGATTTGCAGTGTTTTCTTCGTATACTTTTATTGAATCTTTGCATATGGTTTTGATCTTCTCATCAGAATGTTTGTAAAACTACCTTAAGAAATGTTCACATTCTGACACCTCTCATGAATCATAGAATCATAGAATAGTTAGGATTGGAAGGGACCTTAAAGATCATATAGTTCCAACCTCGCTGCCATGGACAGGGACATCCCAGTAGATCAGGTTACCCAAGGCCCCATCCAACCTGGCCTTGAACACCTCCAGGGATGGGGCATCCACAGCTTCCCTTGGCAACCTGTTCCAGTGTCTCACCACTCTGAAGTTATCTTATTTGTATTCTGCTTTTTCTCCTGTTGACTGTTGTAAGTAATTGTTCCATGGTCTGCTGAATTGCAGTTCCAGTTTCAAATGACTGACAGCTTTAAAAGTTAGGAAAATATAAACTTATTGCACAACATCAATAAAGTTCTCTGCTCAATCAGTTCCTTACAAAATAAGTGTAAAAGTGACTTATTCCAGGGTCTGTCTCATAATACTCTCATTTTCTGTTCAAATGTGGACAACACATCCACCTACTATAGCATGGAAGTTTCCTTCTACCCAAGTTTCAGTAACAGCAATCAGGTTATAGCTTTCTAGTAACATGGTAGCTTCCAGCTCCTGTTTGTTGCCCAAGCTGTGAGCAATTGTGCAGATGCATGTCATCTGGGCTATTGGCTGAATCACCTTCTTAGTGGAACACCACTTATTTGCTTTAAGGGTGTTCCATGGTAATTTCCTTGCTGGCTCCTGCTACCTCAGGACCTCCAGCTCATCTCCACAAGACTTCAACTGTGCTGAAGTATCTCCAGGATGCCCTGGGGCAAAAGATGAGGGACCCATACCAACACCCCTTCCCTCTAGCCATTGTGTGCTCTCCCGCTTCTTGTTGTAGGCAGGTCTATTATTATCCACCCCCCACCCCCACCAAGTTTAAAGCCCTGTCAATGAGCCCTGCAATAGCTCCTGAGCAAAGACCCTCCTCCCTCTGAGAAGGGTGCCTCCCATTTGATGCCTGTGAACCTGGTTCTGTGTAGGCCGTCCCAATGGAATGGCCTGCCCAGGGAGGTGGTTGACTCACCTTCCCTGGAGGTGTTTAAGGTGCAGGTGGATGAGGTACTGAGGGCATGGTTTAGAGATTGGTGGAAATGGTTGAACTCGATGATCCGGTGGGTCTCTTCCAACCTGGTGATTCTCTGATTCTATGATTATCAAGCTATCAAGACATCCAAGGCTGTTATGGTGACACTGGCCATGTAGTCATGTAACAATAGACTGGGCCTATTTCTTCCTTTTAATGTCACTGCTGGCAGCTGGAAGGAGGGAATAAAAAAATCATCTGGGACCCAGATTCCCTCTTTAGCCATCCCAAGGCCCTGAAATCCCTTTTGATCACCCTTCGGCTCTGTACTGCATCTTCATCACCTCCCAGTGATGAGTAGTAGTCTGATGTCCTTACCAGACTGGGGAGTTTCCTATTAATATCCTTTACTCAGGGTTTTGAGAGGCAGCAGGCTTCTCTGTGAGTAGGGTCTGCTTGACATATTGGACCCTTTGTTCCCCTCAGCAGGCTGTCTCCTACAGCTATGACTCACCTTTTCCTCCTCATGGCAGTTACAATATGGGAGAGTGTCGTTTTGGTTTTGGCTTCTCTGGTGTAGATGGATCATCACACACGTCCTCTGATAGGTCCTCCACAGCTAGAGCGTTGTATCTATTGTTCAGAGGCACTTGAGGAGGCGTGAGAAAGAAGAGGGATCATTTTCTGCCCCTTTGGTGGAATCACTTCTGCTCACTACTTCTCTTTAAGTCCCTGCCTACATTCTGGTGGGGGATGTTACAAAATCCCATGGATTAGGGGCTTTTTCCAGTGGTTGTTTCCATTCATATTTCTGAGAACCCAGATTGTGGTTCCACCAGTCTATCTCTTGCTCAGACTCTCTGATGCTCCTTAGCCTCTCTGCCTCCTCTTGCAGCTCTGTCACCAAGCTGAGAAGATCTTCCACATACGCACAGCACAGCTCTTGCCCCTGCTGCTCTCTGTTTCTATTGCAAGCTGGTGGCACTCCCTGTAGCCCAGAGAGCTGGACAGTTGCGTGTTTTCCTGAGAGCTGAGTCTGGGCTGACACATGCCTTCTTGCAGGTGCAGAGGATGCAGCCTCCTGATGGTTGGACACCATGGCTGGCCTCCCTCTCACTGACTGAACTTGCCTCCAGAGCATGGAGACTGCCCTTCCTGCTCACCCTGCCTGTGTGAACTGCCCACACAAACTGCCACAGCACACCCTTCCGATCAGCCACACACCTGTTTGCCCACTCCAGTTTGCTGGGCTACTGTCACTGACTGTCTTCAGGGGCCATTGAAATTTCCCTAGGATGCTGCCAGAATGTGCTTCCCCAACATCAGCTGTCATGTGGGAGATGCTACTAATCAGGAATCAGGACCCATCCACCCCTAACTTGCTTCTGGGCTTCCCTCACTCCGGGGAGTGATTTTCTGCCTCACTCTGAAGAGAATACAGGACTTCATAACGTAGCTCTGGGGATAAGATTCATAGCAGTCAAAAGCACATTTCCAAAATAATTCTTAGTGTTAAAGATGTGCAAATAGAATGCCTGTAAAGCTTTATTTTTGTTTTTGTGCACTACATCTTCATAAAGCTTTAAATTGTATTCTCACTGATCCTGCTATTATTTTGACTTTTTACTTTAGAGCAAACATATCTTAAATCTAACATACATTAGGCTTTTGGAGCTCCAAATGTTGTGCAATGTAGGAAAAACCCTGATGTATATCATGACATTTAAATAAAAAAGCAATTTTTAATTTACTGGGATTCATACATCCCTTTAACACCAAGGCCTGAATTAAAAGAATTCAGGCAACTCTAAATAAAAAGTTTTAAAAAATGATTCCTGTTATGAAACTCTCCTATGTAACTTTTACACATAGGAAGAGAATAAAACTCAAGAAATTAAAACATCTATTATGCAAAATATTATATAACTAATGATTATGAAGATATGAAAATTGATGGCTATTTAAATGTGAATGAAGCAGCATATATCATAAATAATTGACTAAAGCAAGTTGTCTGAATCTTTACACTAGATCATAGGTAAAAATTATTCTGGAAATGCAATCTATTTAAACAAAGCACTACGACAGATTTTTTAACCTTATCCTGTAGTCCATAACGCCTGTGAATATGTTCGTGATGAAAATTTAGCACTATTTAATTTTCTCTCTGATATCAAATTAGAGTGTATATTCTACTGGTACATACTTTTGCATTGTAATTATTTATGTATTTTTGAACACCTAAACATTAACTACTTATCCTGTTCTCTATTAGGTACATGTAGCTCTTCGTGGTATGCTGGAGAAATTCAATTGTATGGAGGTTCTTATTTCACTTCTTGTGTTTGACCTTTGCCTGCTAGAGATCATATTCTGTGTTCTCCTATTGTCATGGAAGATATTGACTTTTTAACAACTTTTCACTATGCTGTTTCTACTACTCAATGCTGAATATGCTTTTGTAGCAGTGAATGGTTAGATTGATTCGGGATTTGTACTGCTGAACTTCTCAGCTAGTAACAGTGTAGTGGCATACGCTGCTATGATGTTCCAAAACAATGCACAAAATTGTGAAATAAGTATAAACTCCTCCCTTACATATTCAATTGTATTGTCTCAAGGGTGTGTGTAGTCTGCTGCCTTAGAAGCAGACATCACTTGCCATGCAATAACACAAAATATAATTTATTAATCTTTATGTAACATACACATACAATAAAATAAAGGTGTCAGTATTTTGCTGTATGTACATTGATACATGTTATATGGAATATCTATTGCACAGGAGAGTTCTCTAAAAATTGACCAGAAGGTTAGATGGTGAAACAAACGTTTGGGGTATGCAATTTGATTTAGGGCATGTTTGAAAATTTTGAGATCCTAATTCTCAATTAATTCTGTGTCTGCATTTTCTTTATTAAATCAAAAAAGG
Organism: Piaya cayana; assembly: GCA_013389865.1. Classification (NCBI taxonomy): domain Eukaryota; kingdom Metazoa; phylum Chordata; class Aves; order Cuculiformes; family Coccyzidae; genus Piaya; species Piaya cayana. The sequence continues at coordinate 1,058 of WAAB01007555.1, read as the reverse complement.
ATAGGTCTTTGGGAAGGGAGTCCTTACAGTGCTCCAGACTTTACTCAGATTTGACAATCCACGAGAATTGCTTTACTTGCAATTTCTTTTTTTGTTTCTGATCAATTAGGAAAAAAAAAAAAGGTAAATGCACTTTTGGCATACCAAATCCTCTTCTTAAGTAGATTTTCACTGGTGACATAGATGACATTTCCAAAAAACCTGTTAATGTAATCTCAAATGCCTGCTGTACAGTTTAGTATTCTATGCAAGTAATTTGTGGTCTACAGAAAGCATAGCAAGACTTTAATCTCTGATTTCAAATACGAAGTAGCCAGGAGGTATAGATGTACATGTATTTTATTTCACCTACAGACAAAATATTTACTTGATCTAGACAAAATATGTTCAAAAATATTTCTGTTGCCCTTTTTACATTTAGTATTGTACTAAATTATGCTTGAGTACCTAATTTCAGCTTGTAGTGCAGCATTCTGAAGATTATATAGACCTGCAGCCATTGACAGCTGACAAAGTTGGGGTATGTTGCTGTCAAAGCCTCATTTCACACTTCATCATACACTTTTTGCCTAGTCTATTCATTTCCACACAACAGACGATACTCATCGATTAAAATTATCTTGTGAAGATTATTCTGTTTCCTGTCAACATTACTTTTAAAAATGTTTGGTTTAGGTACTTAAAAGCTATTTTATTCAAAAGTATAAAATGAAAAGAGATCAAGAATAGAAAGGAAAAACAGTTCATCCTTACTCTATAATCAAAATAAAAACATTGTAAATAAATACTAGGAACATGTTAGTTTCATAAATGTCTGCTGAAAGCCAGTCTCATAATCACAAATAACCATTGTTGGTTCTTGCTTTAGTAATGTTCTAATACTTCTAGGTTTAGTAATTAGCATTGTAGTGAATTCTATTAGTAATAAAGCCCTCTGTATTACCTCTTCCCAGGTTTTCATGCCGATTTGGGAAAGAGTAAAAATAAAATAATAATTTTGAAAGTGTCACTCAGGTAGGTTTGCTGAGTTATCTGTTCTTTCATTCTGCATTAATTCA